>JAHVAK010000196.1:0-65722 GCA_019845155.1 Luehdorfia chinensis | reverse complement strand
CTGGCATTGCTACCCGGAGTCCAGGACCAGGACGGACTTAATATTTAATGAATGAAATCGTGTTGTGGCAGCGTGAGTACGCTCTTCAAAGAACGTACTTCCGTGTATTCCTTTTTATTCAAATAAATAGCAATACACAATAATTAAGAATATTATTAAGAAGAATAATAGGTTGGGGGAAAAGTTTCTTCGCTGTTTATATGAAAACTCAAGACTTTTTTTTTTCAAAGTTTGTTTACATTATATAACAGTATAAAACGTTATTCGTAATTGGTATAACATCCCGGCACCTATCCATGCTACTTTGATCTGATAAACACAACGGTGAAGCTTTAATAATAAAATTGAGTACTAAAAATGTCGTAAAAAACTTTAAAATTATTAGTTTTGTAAAACTTTACGCGACCCAGACAATATAATGATTTCTTATATTTACGCGAACACTACACATTTAAATGAAACTAATTTTACGGATTTTATCGCGTTTTATTTTATTATTTATAACCCGACGTTTCGAGTGCTTTACAGCACCCATGGTCACGGGCGGACTGAGGTGACAGATGTCCCGATGTCATAGTTAACCCGGAGTACCTTCAGCTTTTAATTATTATTCCTTGTCCGATCTACGCAGAAAGAGCTTACTGTGTCTTGAAGTCTTGCAGTGGTATGCTTGGTTTTTGATTTAATTTTATTAATTATAGGATCCCAAGCTGGTGGTAATACCGAACCATCTTCTCTATTAAAATTAGGATGTTTTTTAATTTCAATAGCCTCGCGGATCATCCTTGGTAGGAATCGGTGTTCTTTTGCGAGGATTTGTGGTTTATCAAATCTGATGTAATGGTTGGGATGATCCAGAACATGGTCACAGACTGATCTTTTTGTTTGCCCTATGTAAGAGAGACCACATTCACAATCCAGCTTGTATACTCCTGCATCTTGTAGAGGGATGTTACACTTGACAGATGGTAAAAACTGACTTATCTTCTTAGGCGGCTTGAAAAATGTTCTTATGGAAGCCCGCTTCAAGATATAGCCAATCTTGTCCGTGACTCCTCTGACATATGGTAGGACTGCAGGTACACGCTCGACTGTGGCCGGCTTCACTCGGTCACTGCGACGAAGGCGCGGAACCCGAAGCTTGTTGTCTTGCAAAACTTGCTTGACATGCTGAAGCTCGGCGGCCAGGTGTTTACTGTCACAGATCCCTTGTGCTCTCTGAAACAAAGATTTGCCCACGGTAGCTAGCTGTGAAGGATGGTGGTGAGATTCACCATTTAAGTACCTATTTGTATGGGTCTTTTTCCTATACACAGTGTGACTCAAGGTGTTATTAGGATTTCTAAGGAATAATAATTAAAAGCTGAAGGTACTCCGGGTTAACTATGACATCGGGACATCTGTCACCTCAGTCCGCCCGTGACCATGGGTGCTGTAAAGCACTCGAAACGTCGGGTTATAAATAATAAAATAAAACGCGATAAAATCCGTAAAATTAGTTTCATTTAAACGACCCAGACAAATTCAAAATACGTTTTCTTCTCCATCTAATTTAATTTACCCTACTACGGCGTACTCAAACTAACAGATTTAGTTCGCAACCAATTTACTTAAGCTTCATGTTATCCTAGTACTTGCGAGTTCTTTCGATAGCAGCTCAATGGAAAAACGCCTAATTAAATTTATGAGTTCATTGCCTCGATGAGCTGTATAACAGGGTAGTCACCATGAGTTTTAAGCAAATTCTTTAAGTACCACAGTAGGATTTCTCCTGTGTCGTGGGTACGTTTTACATACATAAATTCCACATGCACAAACCACCAAGACCCGGAACATCTATCTGTAGGCCATACAAATATTTGTCTCGTGTGGGAATCGAACCCGCAACCCGCGGCGCAGAAACCAAGGGCTTAGCCACTGCGCCAACCGCGCCGAGGTTGTTTATTTTAATGTTCCAGGGAGATCCTACTGTGGGGCATCGTTTTTTAAAAAAAGAAAAAAAAAGAAAAAAACTGCGGTTGCCAACCCGTCTGCCAGGCGTGGCAACTATGGCAAATCCTTTCAATCTATGGGGGAGGCCTATGTTCAACAGTGTGATAGGCTTAAATGATAATGTTGATGATGATGAAAAAAAAAAGTTTGTTTGCTACCATTTGCATTAAAAATGACATGGTACAGTAAAAGGAAATAAACGCCGTAAAGATATCCGTACTTGAAATAGCAATATAATTATAATAGAATAAAGTAAAACAATATAATCGCGATACTATGTTATCGTTTCATAATGAAGTGAATAAACACTTGATACTCGTAGTTACAAGCGTTAAAAGTGTTCGATGTTAAACCGCTTAGTCATTACTAAAAGATATCCTCAAGCTAAATAAGTAAAAGTTCAATTTCAAAAAGAATATTCGTGAACATTTTTCTGAACAAATGTTGGAATATTATTCCTCCATCAATGACGAATTTAAATAATATGATAGCTTTCAAAATTAATCTCCAATTCTTTCTCACTGAATTCCATAGACATCATGGCAATATTCCTCAGGATATTTCTTTTATCTGACATGTCGGATTAACAGTCCTCTTACTTTTTTATTTTATTTATTTATTTTAAAGTACACTACATCACATATATTAATAACATTACAACAGAAATAAGACAATGCAAAATATTCTGATACGTGTGACAACTTCAGTATAATATCTTCACGGTAACTTGCATACGGTACCACGATACACGGTACAACTTTAAATTATCTTCATCGGCCTGTTAAATTCCGAGTTGGATATGCCTTGATTTAATACACACAACACTTTTTCTAAGGAAGATTTCATGTAAAGCGATCTTAAATATGATTATGATATTCATAGCTTGTTTCACATGTGATATATTATCATCTCATCTCTCTCTAGCCGATAGGTGTCCGGCAGAGTAGTATAGCACCTACCTCTTCCCTACCGAGGGGTCGTAAGAGGCGACGAAGATACTGTACGGACAGCCATTATTCGTGCAGAATAACACCATAATATGCAATGCTGTCACTGTCTGTTTTTAAAACTCGTACCAAAATGGCGGCTAGGTGGTTCGCCGCCGGCGACATCTCGTTTCCCGCGAGGCCGAAATGTGGAAAAAGGCGTGACTGTATGTACGAAGGTATATTCTTATCGGTTTAGATGAAAATGTATAACAATAGTGTAAGTGAAATCTATACTATTGTTATACAAAATGGCCTATGGGCCAATCCTGAAAAAGCAGACTTTGTCTTTGTAGTCACCACGCTTGGCAATCCAATCAGTGTTCGTAGCAGACGCCTCGGACCCTTAGATGCTGTTAATCGTCAACAGACTGTGTTTTCGATTTGGCAACTTTGAAACAATTTATTCAATTGAGTCATGAAAATCTCCGCTCTAGTTTTCTTTGCAGTATAACCAAAGCATAAGTTAAAGAGGCGAACAGGAGAACGTCGAAAAGTTTAAAGAGGTAAGGAAATCAACTTAAAACCGACCCTACTATTTCTTGTTCGCATTTCGCTTCACTTTGTGTTCCTGTAGCGTCTAGCTGAAGTCAAAACTTTACGAGTAAGTTATATTTCTTATTTTTTATTTATACTGGTTATTGCACACAAACACAGATATATTTATATGTTATCATCATCATTTCAGCCTATGTAGTCCACTGTTGAACATAGGCCTTCCCCAATGATTGCGACGGTTTGTAGCTCTCATTTTGGGGGGATTTTGCCATAGTTACCATGCTTGACCGGCGGGTTGGCAACTGCAGTTTATTTATTCAGGTGTTCCAGGAAGATGCTGCTGCCCATCTCCTGGGTTTTATTTTCCGTCTGTCGACTTGTCGACACCCACGGGATGAGATGGGGTGATAAATTCTCTTAAGCCGCTACCACACTGCAAATTTGTGTGTTATGTATTTATATTTATTTGTTAAATATACGCTAATTGTACAATAGGTGACTTCATCGCTTAACAGCCATCTCTTCCAGAGAAACCTTTGCTTAAGTAGGCAGATTAAAGTATAAAGAAAGGTGGTTTGAGTTGACCGTTTAAACATAAACGCTTTGCTCGTCTCGTCACTTTATCTATTAAAAAAAAAAAATTGACGCCCAGTATGATGATGATGGTAAAAACTTCTTGTTGAATGCAATCAACAACTTTATTATTATGTACTAGCTGATGCCCGCTACTGTGTCTGCGTGGATATAGGTTTTTAAATATCCCGTGGGAACTAGTTAATTGTCTGGGATAAAAAGTATCCTATACCTGTCCGTCTCCAGGATGCAAGCTATCTCTATGCCGAATTTCGATGAGTTCGGTTCAGTGGTTGAGCTGTGAAAAGGTATTAAACAGACAAACAGACAGAGAGATTTATTTAGACAACATCCAAGTTTTCACGAAGTAAAACTAAAAAAATGATCGAAATCTAGTAGTTTTTGCGTGATGCGCGCACAACGGCATTTCGTTGATGTTTCTGTGTTTGTTCCTGTTAATTTTCGAAACGGCTGGACCGATTTTGACGGGACTTTCACTGACATATAGCTGATATTATAGCGGATAACTTAGGCTACATTAATTTAAAAAAATATGAGGTTCCGCGCAAAAAAAAAACCCATAATCCGATTAAAACAGGGGTGTATATATGTATGCCATCGGTGAAACCGCGGGGCTAATTAGTAAATATAATCGAAGTAGTATTGATTTTGAATACAAAAGCAATCTACAAAAAGACGACGTGTCGCAGTCACTACTAAAACCACGAGAGGTACATAAAACTTCGCGTACTGCAATGTTTTTACTCACGAACAAAGCGGTGCCGTGTCGTTGTTGTGATTGTATTGTTCGCAACATTATGTTTCGTCCCTGACACACTCGCACGACACATGCGATCCTATATCAAAGCAGCTGCGGTAAGACGAGTATTAAATGCGAGTTTAATCCGTACAATAATTCTTTATATGTATAGGATCTAACAATTTATCAAGATTAATTTATCATCATCGTCATCATTATTTCGGCCACTGCTGAACATAGGCCGCCTCCATAGATTGCCTTGATTTGGGCAGATTTTGGCTTAGTTGCCACGTTTAGCAGGCGGGTTGGCAACCGCAGTTTATTTATTGAGCTGTTCCAGGAAGATGCTGCTGCGCATCTTCTGATTATCATTTTCCCACTCTCGACTTCTCCGACACCCACGGGATGAGATAGGGTTGTAGATTCTCTTAAGCCGCTACCACACGGCGGAGATTAATTTATAATTTTCTTAAATATAATGAAGCTTTTACTTTTAAAAGTAAAGTAAAGTAAAGTTTCAGCCTATAAATGTCCCACTACTGAGCACAGGCCTCCTCTCATTTCTGAGAGGGTTTTGGAGCTAGGAAGAATCCGCCACGCTGCTCCAATGCGGGTTGGCGGACTTCACATGTCTTCGAAATATTTTTTATTCCTCAGACATGCAGGTTTCCTCACGATGTTTTCCTTCACCGCCGAGCACGTGGTAAATCAGCACTTAAAATTGCCATAAACAATTTTAGTGGTGCCGGCACCGGGAATCGAACCCAGGTCACTCGCGTACTATGAAATTTAAAGCGAGCGCCTAGCCCCTGAGCTAGCACGCTTTTATTGTTTATTTATCGTTTTAATTTAAGCATCGTCAACAGCAGGTCATTACTGATGGTTGCAGTTTCTCCGAAACTTTGAATGGAACACAATACACAATACACTAATCATCGGCCTAGTGGTTAGATTACCTGACTACGCCGCGAGTCCTGGAACCGAATCCCAGCCGAAGACTTCCATTTGCGCAAAAAAAATTGTTGGTTTTCGGGTCTGGTTGTGTTGTGATTGTACTTGTGTATCTGATACTGCATCCTAGCCTGAACGTTGTACGAGCACGGGTAGGTTTGGACGAGTGAGTGGCGCTGAGTTTGCGCGTACACTATAATATCTGCTGCGCAGCTGATTACTTCCGAAAGTATTCGGTAGTTGCCGCTCTGGTCGAAAATCAGCCAGGAGGACATCATTAAGATAAGTATATAAAGATAGTTTGCTCGTGCACGCTACTGTAGGAGGGTGCTCTTCAAAACTAGGTAATATAAACCATTTTATATTTTGCATGCGAATCTGAGCAAATTAACTTTCTTTACTTAATTAGAGTGAAAAGATGGCAATAATGAATGACTGATTTAAGATTACAAACGTAGAATTTAATTATATCTACGCAGATGTTTTATACCAACCACAAAATGTGGCTTCGCCGAGTTCCAATTAATTGAAAGACTTTCTATTAAAGAATATTAAAATGCTGACATTAATATATTAAAAACTTAATGATTTCTTATATTCACGCGAACACCACATTTAAATGAAACTAATTTTACGAATTTTATCGCGTTTAATTTTATTATTTATAACCCGAAATTTCGAGTGCTTTACAGCACCCATGGTCACGGAGGGACTGAGGTGACAGATGTCCTGATGTCATAGTTAACCCGGAGTACCTTCAGCTTTTAATTATTATTTTTGGTCCGATCTAAGCAGAAAGAGCTAACTGTGTCTTGAAGTCTTGCAGTGGTATGCTTGGTATGTTATAGAAATAATAAAATGAAACGCGATAAAATCCGTAAAATTAGTTTCATTTAAATATTAAAAACTTTTTGAAAATCTTAGAATTTATAGTTTTTTTTTATTTTATTTTTCACTCCGCAGTATTGCAAAACTGCGGGAATTAGTCATAATTGTAATATTGGTACTTAGAAAAATACGCTTTAGTAATTAGGGAAATATTGTCTGCGCTTAAAATTGCTTGGCAGCTTTTTTTTTACTTGAAGAAGTTTTGTTAGCTCAATTGCGTGTCACAGCAGCACAGCTGACGTTTGTTATGTGTAGTGCGGCGCAGTACGTCGCTCGGTTGGCTGCTAATTAATCTGCTCTCTGCATCCCGGCCTTGTGACCCACTTACTCGTATATGGTTACCTGCCTACACAAATCCAGCGTCCCACATTTCAAAACCTTAATCCGGTTTTAGGAAATATTTCATAGAATTAAATCGAAATCTAAGCGTTTGTTATTCACGCTTGAAAAGTTTAGTTATATTTCTTTTATTTATTATAGTTTAGACTACTTAACCGGCTGCCACCACCGGCTTAGGGTCCTGTTATTAATAAAGCTAAGCTAAGCTGCGAGACTTTAAAACACAGTAAGTTAATTCTGCGAAAATTGTACTAAAAATATTAATTAAAGGCTGAAGGTAACCAGGATTAACTACGGTATCAATACGTCAAACATCTCAGTCCTCCCGTGACCATGGGTGCTGTAAAATGCTCGGAACTCTTAAAAAATTGTTTAAAATAAACGCGCTTAAATCCGCAATTTGTTTTACTTTTATTATAGGAGTTATCGTAAAAATGGTGCGACTGTTCGGAATTATAGTTACATGAACATGTGACCAAATTACTCATTAGCGATAGATAGTCAGGTTTTGAGCATTTTTTACTTCGGAGTATATGACAAAACTTGCGTACGAACACTGCCACTCGTCACCGCACAACGACTGACACCGCCGAGACGCCGAGACGCCGAGACCCATATGCGTCAGGTTTGCGGAACATATAATTATATTTGTTTAATTATTTCGATGTGTTTCTATACTGTAATGTACATTCTGTAATATTTTTCGAAGAACTGTCCCGTCCCTCGTTTTCACTTGAGTTATTTTATTGCTAAAATAAAAGTATAGATAAAATTTAATAAAATACGTTTTTATTCTATGAATATATATATTCTATAATATCCTTTTCATATATGAATTTTACTATGATTTAATTATAATAACCTATAAATAAATGATTTTCGAAAATACATTTGATTTTATTTTAATTCTTTGTGCTTCGAAATATATCAATTAAATAATTCCTATGCAGGAATCCGTCTAGTTAGGTACCACCCCCAGGGTCAGTTATTCTGCTGTGAAGCAGTAGTATGCAATGTGTTAGGGTTTGAAGGGCACTGTGAGCTGTGGGTATATGAGACTTAAGAACGCATGTCTCTGGGTGATGGGCACAGTGCCACAGACTCACATCGTTTATTATAAAACTAAAATAAATTCAAAAATTGCACACGTGCTTGATACGGTTGAACGTGCAAATTTTTTATTTCGATTATTATATCGAAAACAATCTATTATTATAATACGTACAATTACGTTTGTTTAACTCCAATACTAGCCAAACTACCGCCAAAAATTCAGGCAAAGCAGAGGACCTAGTAACTATTAGCAAATCAGAGGACAACCTCTACAATAACTGATTTCTAAATTTCATAAAACATAATACGAATATAGTTATTATGAAAGATACAACAGTTTGCGGCTATGTTAAAACTTTGTTCGCTGTTAATGATAAAGAAAACACAACGAACTAACAAGCTTGCCTAATTGCAATTAGGAGCCCCCAATGAGCGCAGTTGGGCCCCGAGACTGACCGGGCGTCAAGTTTTACTAGCTAACGTGGTAACCGTAATAATTTGCTAACAAGAAATTTTGTTTTTTATTCTAATATAAGAGCAGTCCGCGAGTTTATTCGCGTGGTTTTAAGATTACTCGATTTAGCTATTTGTGATAGTGGATGAAAAATTTAAGAAAAGATCGATTTGCAAGCAAATAAACGAACTTTTCTTAAATTTAGTTAAGCAGGAAATATTTGAAATGCAAACATTCGACCGTCATCGATATATGTTATCCGTATAATTGGTGATGCATATTTTCATTCCTTATTGTTCATCCACTTGTGTAACTTTTAATATTTTTTAATAATATACTTGAATGAAAAATACTTAATATAATACTTGAATTGAAAATTAGTAAGCGAGTAACCTGGGTTCGATCCCCGGTGCCAGCACCTTTAAAATTGTTCTACAATTTTAAGTGCTGATTTACCACGTGCTTAGCGGTGAAGGAAGGAATGTCCGAGAAATAGAAATATTTCGAAGACATGTGAAGTCCGCCAACCCGTATTGGAGCAGCGTGGCGGATTCTTCCTAGCTTTAGGAGCTAGGAACCCTCTCGGAAATGAGAGAAGGCCTGTGCTCAGCAGTGGGACATTTATAGGTTTTACTTTTTTTTTTATTTATACTTGAATTAACTTTTTATATTGTGATAATGTGATGAAATAATATAGTAATACCCATAATCAAATCAATTCACAAGTGCAATTCGTTACAGCTATTGCTTAAAGACTTCTTGTATTGACGCGAACTTACACAGATCGCGTTTTATTTAAGCGTTAAGGTACCCCGGATTAATTATAACCAACACCTCAGTCCTTCCGTGGCCATGTGTGCTGTGAAGCGCTCGAAACGTCGGTTTATAAGTAGAAGACTATAATTAGCTATTAATATTTTAATGTTATATAAAAATATTTAGTATATTAACTAAATCTACTTAATATTTAAAAATCTTACGATTTGAATAGATCGCATATGAAATGAACATGAAATATTTTTGCGAATTGCATTTCGTGGCTGTACACGGCATAAAAATGACGACGGTGCTCTTAGTCCCAGCGTTCTCTGTTTTACATTTGTCAACATGAATTATTTTGAATATATCTACCCGAGCATTTGCTTGTTGGCCTAAAAGCCACAGCACTCTTGGTGGTCCTTATATCATTATCATTTCTAAAGGATATATATAATTCTCGGACTGTTGCTTCGCTCTCGTGCATTTTATATGTGTGAAATACTAAATTGAAATACTCCAATTTCAGCGTCCAGCAGTCACTTATAAGCCGTGGTTAGGGACCGTGCGGTCGCCCTCAAATTTGTTGATATGGACGAGACTTGAGTTCAATCTTCGTTGCCGGCACCCCTAAAACTGTGCTCAGCGGTGAAGGTAAACATCGTGAATAACATGTCTGAAAAATAAAAATATTTCGAGGACATGTAAAGTCCGTCAATCCGCATTGGAGCAGCGCGGCGGACTATTCCCAGCTACAAAACCCTATCAAAAATGAGAGGAGGCCGGAGTCAGCAATTGAACATATTATATAGGCTGTTACCTTACATTTTTAAGTGACCTGTATAATTTTAAGTGCTCACCTGTAATAAAATGACCGTTTTTTATTTGGTCACTTTTAGTTTTGAAATCCTCTGTTCTAATTTATTAGTGGGATAAAAAATGCATCAGTAGTCGTTTTTCAGAATCAGTATGTTTTAATGTATTTCGTCGGGTTAAAAAGTTAAGATTATTTTTATAAGGATTAATTTAAATAATATCTAGTATTATTTTATTAAGTATATATGAAAATCTGTCAGCGCGAGATTCGGACTAAGAGGGTATGTTAATATTTCCCAGTTAAATTCTAAAACCTCGTTGTATGGAATTTTTTATAATTAATATCAATTCATAATTGACACGTGTTTCACCTCGAAACGAGTTCGAGTGACACACATTTCGTGTCCTCGACTTCGTGTATATTGTTTACTGGTATACAGTGGTGGAGAGTATCTGGTGGCGGCTCCCGGTGGTGGAATCAGTTTGCTTGTGCACGATGTGGTGGGAGGGATGGCGGTGCTTCAAAAACTAGGTAATATACACCATTTAAAATTTTGTATGCGTATCTCAGCAAATTAGCTTTCCTTTATTTATTACTAGCTGGCCCGGCAGACATTGTACTGCCCGTTCCTGTATGTGACGCGATTAGTTTGATTTCGCAATTACATTTAAGTATGAAACTTTTTCTGACGGTCTGGTCTTTTTTTACTGGTGGTAGGAGCTATTATCAATTACAATTTTTTAACCACATAACGTGAATATCTTCGAAGGCAACGTATCGTTTGACTAACAAATGCAATAACGGTCTAAACCAGAATGTAAATTAGTGAAAACTCGAAAAAACTCGCTCGTCTTCACAACTAACTCAATGGTATGCAATGAAAGGACCGCGCAGTTGAATCAGCTGTCAGAGGATAATAAACAGGAAGGAAGAAAAAGTATTTATCGTCACAGAACTGTCAAGCATACACAATAATGTAAGTTTTGTTTCTGTCATATGTTACTAGGCGTTGTTACCTATGGCGTATACGGAAAATGGCCCTGGGGTGGTACCTAATTAGATGGATTCCTGTATAGAAATCCTACCACCAGTCAAATTTTGATCAAGCTGAAGCAATCTGGCCTCATCTAATGGGGGGATGACCGGACCGAGGTTCGCCTTCGAGCTTGTAATTCCACTGTTTAAATTTGTAAAACTAATTGTACACTGTCCTTTTGTTTATCACATCTTCACATAATGATTAAACTATGTACTAACCATGTCCAGAAGGAAAGACGTAGAGTATGCAACTGTGTTTGCAGAAAGTCGATGGATGCAGGTGTCTCAGGACCGTGTTTTGTGGCAATCTATGGGGCAGGCCTATGTTCAACAGTGGACTATGGTAGGCTGAAATGATGATGATGCAACTGTGTAGTTTTTCACGCGTAATATTAAACTTCGTGGCATTCGTCATTTATTACTGCACGATAAGAATATTTCCAGACATCCAACATGTAATTTCACACCACTGAAAGCAGAATTTACATCATAAACTGCAAAGACTTATGCTACAATCCAATACTTCCAAACGTAGCTGCGATAATGAATGGAAAGAAATATTTTTAATGAACAATTATTTTTAGGCCCTCTCAAGAATCAGTGTAGGCCTGTGTCGGCCCAATACTATTGCTTTTATAAGCTGTTAAAATTTTGATGGTGCCTACAAATGTGTGTTCATTTATTTATATGTTAGAGTAAAATAGATACTACAGACTAAAAAAGTATGTTAACTAATAACTTTTAAAATAAATATGTGAACGAAACGAAATATTCGTTGAATGCCAAACGAGAGCATCGGTAGTTTGGCAAGAATTCTAACAATCGGCACACGTCGTATATAATACAGCGTTGAACAAGCGCCAAACTACCCAACAAGCTGAAAATCTCCTCATCGAATTTGCGTTGTCAAGCAAACTTGGGATTCCAACCGAAACTTATGTTCTAGAAACAAACGACGTAGTAATTTATGCTTTAATTTCTTTTTTTTTTATTGTATAAAATGACGAAACGAGCAAAACGTTCACCTGATGGTAAGTGCAACGTCCGCCCACAACAAATGCTGTGTCACCCAGAATATTTCTGTGTGACACCACACTGCGCCCGTCACCCTGAGACATCTTAAGTCTCAAAAGGCCAGTGATTACGCTAGCTCACAGTGCCCTTCATACCGAAACACAGTAATGCTTTCACACTACTGCTTCACGGCAGAATAACTGGCCCTGGGGTGGTACCTACCTAGACGGATTCTTGCATAGGAATCCTACCACCAGTGAAAAGTTCTTTAATTATAGTATACCCATAGATAAAGTGACATCAATGTAGGTTTTCCCTCCAAATTATTATCACAATTGGTCGCACTGTGGCCGTAATTCGACCGTGATTTGTATTTTTTTTAAGTTGAAACGTTACTGATATGAGAGTAATTATTTGTTGGCAACATTTTGATATTCTATGGCGACAATATCTACTGTGACTGTTTGACCACGGAGTATGTGTTAAACATTGGCAAAATTCTGTAATTAGAAGAAAAATCCGCTCCGTCATTCTTGAATATTAATATTCATTCATTCAATAATAAACAACACTAACGCTTCTTTATACAGTACTCGCCGATGAAACAATGTGCCGTGTCCTCGCTACGTTATCAGCACCACAATGTAACCGAGCTAGCCTACACAATGGGCGCGTGAGCTCTCAGTATTAAGCCGACAAGAGCGGACAAAAGAATGGCTCTCCTGCTGCGTCGCGACGTAGTGAGTGGCCTGTATTCTGCACAGGCAGCCGCAAGCCATTCAAGTGAATGCAATTATTTTACTTCCAGCGCTTTCCGAGCGGAGATTGTTGTAGCAACGCCGTGATCTATCTTGTCTTTAATTGATATGGCTAGTGAATTGCGTTCTTAACGAAAATGACGACAATTCTGTCCAAGTTAGGAGAGGTCTAGAATATTTCCATCAGAATACTGTTTGTAGGCTCGTGACAAATATTATAGTTATTAGTAATACTTACACTTTTGACACCATTTTCAATGTAATAATAACAATAATATTTTGACAATCTATTCAATAACTTAAATACTCCATAGCCGTGTGGTGGCGACTTGTTAAAAGAACACTACCACTCCATCTCATCCACTGGATCTCATAAAAGGCGAGTAAGGAATTAAACTGCACTGTGCACCCAACAGCGCATGGTGGCGATGGGCTCACCACCTATCACACCAAGTGCATTATATTGTTTTGGTGAAACGTGGATTGTGGCAGTCATCTGTTTTTGCAGTGAGTGCCCAGTCTCTGACTACCCCTTATGGGATACAGTCGTGATCTTATGTATGTATGTATGTATTATACTCCAGCTGTACCACGGGGTTTCACCCGCATTAAATAAGCCGACCACGTGATTGCGCCGTACGGCATCGTAGTATATACCTGAAAATAAATATCAGTTCGGCCCTTTTCGGTAAAGTTCGGTTCACAGCGTGTGGCTCCTTAATGAGTAAGTATTAAGTATTATAGCGAATTTATATTCATATCTTCTGAACACTGCAAGATATCGAAATGGAACTTATACGGAAATTTAAGTTAAAATTCCTTGGCTAATCCCTATTTTTTTCATTGAACTTTCAGACAGACATCGTCACCGTTAGACGTCATTAGGCATCGTAGCAGTTTTCACTTAAATATTGGCATTTATTTTGAAATCACAGACAGACACTTAACTTTTGTTATTGGTATAGATATGAATGCTGTTACAAGTTGTAAATTTAATTAAGAATACTGTCGGTTTTGTTTACTGTAACTTAAAACATTATTCGGCAGAGCGCCTGCCTTAAATTTCAAGGTAAGCTGGTAACTTGGTTTCCACCCTTGGTGCCGCCACCACGACAATTGAGATTGACGATGAAGGAAATCATTTAAAGATACTCCTGAGTAGGAGGCCCGCGAGAATGGGACAGAACAGAACAGCAAGCGATGACTTAGTGCTCAGCATCGCAATACGTGAACACGTTGGCTATCCTTCGTACGGCTAATGGATTAAAAAAATCTATTTAAGAATGGGGACTCGCAGCGGTCCAAGCACCCGTCTTGAGGAAGTTCAATTTGGATCACAATCAACAAAGGCAACAATGCTTTGAAAATTAAAGAGGATCGAGTACAGTTGTTTAACTCGAGAAGGCTATGTACCCGATATCCCACGTTGAGCGGAAAAAGGAAGTTATTTGCAAATAAAACACATCTTACAAAAACCAAGTTATCATGCCTAAAGAAGCATTAAAATGGTTCCCCAGAGTTTTCAGTCGCTGCTTCTGCGGGAAGGTCCTGAAAAATTGGATCTTCCCGCAGCCGGTATACATTTTGATATTAAAAGAGCTTAAAGTACACTCAAGTCAAATTTCTTATATTTAAAGAAGTTTTGACTATAATCAACTCATACAACGATGTCTAATTTTTCACTACTAAATAATTCACTAGGAGTAGTTCGGTCAGCGATAAGCTGGTAGCTATAGCTGTTTTTTCCAAGATAAATAAACCTGACCATGGCTAGATGGATTTCATAAAGACAAGAATAATTAGGCATGCCGAAGATCAAGTGCAGGGCTTTCCAACGAAATTCGAATCGTAATGGCGATTCTTCTTCTTCTCTTCAGGGGTCTGTGAAAAATCCACTGCACTTCCGACGTTCGGATAGTTTGTTAATCGCCACGCTGGACAGCCGGATTGGCGATATAATGTTATGTCTGATATAAATGATGTTAATGGTCTTTACCTGACTGAAAATCAGTTTAATATTAATATTTATTTATAATTATTTAGAGCCGTGGTAGCAGGGGCCGAGCGCTAGCCTTAAATTACGTAATTCGCGAGTGACCTGAGTTCGATCCCCAGTGGACCTCTTAAGTTATTCTGCAATTTTAAGTGCTGATTTACTACGTGGTCTGCAGTAAAGAAAACATAGTGCGGAAACCTGCATGTCTGAGGAATAAAAATGTTTCGAAGACATGTGAAGACCGGCAAACCGCTTTGAAGCCGCGTGGCGGACTCTTCCCGACTCCAAAACCCTTTCAGAAATAAGAAAAGGTCTGTGTTCAGCAGTTTTTTTAATGTCAACTTATTTACCCGACGGATGTAATGCATAGTGTATATTTATTATCAATTTAATTTATTACATAAAGAGACACTTGTGTTTTAATGTTAACTATATGTTAACCATTTTGTATAAAATATGTCGGTCACACATAGCGGTTCAGATGCCAATTTACAGCAAAGCTACGGCGAGCGCGTCGCGCACCAGCGGCTTCACTCTCGAGACGTCATTACGGTCACGTGGTAACGTGTGTATGCGGGTTTCATTTGGCCACTTTACGCGGGTACAAAATGTAAAAATTATACGAACGCTGTAACATCTTAATATATGCATATGTGTTAACAATTTGCATAATGTAAAAGCAATATAACCCCCAACTACTGAACACAGGTCCGTGTAAATTGTTGAGAGCGTTTTGGAGCCGGGAAGAGTCGGTCACTCTTCAAATACGGATTTTCCAACTTGTCGACCGCGTGGCGTAGTGGTTAGCGTACCTGACTTCTGCGCCACCGGTCCTGGGTTCGATTCCCAGCCGGAGGCGACATTTGTGCAAAATCATAAAATTGTTGCTTTTCGGGTCTGGTTGTGTTGTGCATGTGAAATATATGTTTGTAAAAACGCACTCACGATACAAGAGAAAATCCTACTGTGGAGCTAAGTTTTTTAAAAAAAAAAAAAAATTGTCTGTAGCGAAATTACTGGACACAGGAGACTAAATAACTGGCGTCTCAAGGTGATGAGCACAGTGCAGCGCTCCCCGGGAACGTGCTGCAGACTTTATGATACTAAATAACTTGCCCGTCTCGTTACATATTACTATAAAATGTGTAGTTAATACTGGTGCTAAGATTCCTATGCAGGAATCCGTTTAAGTAAGTACAATCACAGGGCCAGTGCTAATAACGGTAAATGATATTTTCGTCCCGTTTCTATAAAATGTGTACTTATTACCAGATAATTTAAAAACCCATGTTACAAAATTCGTAACATACCAATAAGCTATAATACTAATACATTTAAGGTATTTGTTACATTGATAGCTCACAAAGTAAGTCAACTGAAAACACTCGACGTCTGCCAAACCGAGTCATAGTAGTTTGGCAAGAATAGTTACTGTGTTGCAGCACGTTCTCCCACTAAGCCTCGTATCCACACTTTACAATGCTCTTACAGTATACGTAGCAATGTTGACCCGGCGCCAAGCTCCCGGATGCACTTGTATCGATTTCAATTGTTGAATGAAGTTAATATCTCAAGCAGAATTAAAAAAAAAACCTAGTGAACCAAAATACAACGTTGCGAATCTCAGTTTGTTCAACATATCAATTCTTTGTTATTTATCATTGGCATGCTATCTTTGTAATTTGTTACAGTATAACATTGTGTATTGCTTACGATTTACAACACAACTGGGACTGAGGGGGGGGGACTGAGGGGACAACTGTCACCTCAGTCCCCCCGTGACCATGGGTGCTGTAAAGCGTCCGAAACGTCGGGTAAAAATAGTTCAAAAATTAAACGCGATAAAATCCGTAAAAAAGTAGTTTTATTTAAATGTGTAATATTCGCGTAAATAAAAGAAAACATTATAGTTAAAGCGGCCAAATATTGCGGAACTAGCGACGGAACGGCAAATCAAATTAATATTGAGACATATAGCATTCTTGCGTCTTTTTCCCTTTAGTAAAGAGAATGTTAGGTTCAGCTACATAGTACTACATTAGAAACACAGTAATGATTCTACACCACTGCACACGGCAGAATAATTAGCCCTGCGGTGGTACTACCTAGACGGATTCCTGGAAAGGATTTCTACCACCAGTTTCTTTATGCAGCCGTCTCGAATTAGTTACTATTTAATATATAATAAATTTCAGCGTTCTAGTTTTACTTGCAGTAATGTTGGAATTAATGTTGTATTGTTATTACATAGAAAATGTAAGCAAAATACAACATTAATATTTTTTGTCCATTTTATTATAATTTGTTTAATATCTAATCTATAAGATAAAACGAAGTTTCATCGCAAGTAAACTTAATTCCAATTATCAACATATACATATGTATATGCTTACACGATCCGCCGTAACCTAATCCCCGGCCTCATTTATATGTGTCAATGAACGTGGCATGTCTAAAGGAATAATTCCATATTATATTGTTATTTCGATTGTTAATTATGAGAGATAATAAGACACACAAACATATTTTAGAGACTATAAGATGTACATCTACTTATATTATAACAAGACAAAGTGTATAGACTGTCTCTCTGATAATGCCAGAAGGCACACCTAGCCGGTTGGAATGATATTATTATAATAAACATAAGGTTGCCTGGAATCGATAAGGCCGCCCATTGCACTTCAGTATACTTTTATTTCTTTTTTGTATTTTTCTTTTTCGAGTTCATTCAAGTTATGGTTAATTTAAAAAAATGACGACCGCGTGGCCTTGTGGTCAGAGTACCTGACTTCTAAGCCGCGAGTCTTGGGTTCGAATCCCAGCCGGAGCCAACATTTGTGCTAAAACATAAATTGTTGGTTTTCGGGTCTGGTTGTGTTGTGATTGTCCCCGTGTTTCTGACACTGTATTCTAGCCTACCTTCGATCTTATCGCATCAGCGTTACATCGGGCGCGGGTAGGTTGGGACGAGTAAGTACACGTGTGGCACTATAATATCTCCTGCGCAGTTGATGGCTCTCGACAGTAGTCGGCAGTTGTCGCCGTGGTCGAAATTGGCTAGGAGAACATCATCTATTTAAAAAATATATAATAATTTTAAAATAGTAATTTAATGATATTTGAAGGTTGATAGTTATGATATTTTTCTGATAGTTTGTTATCAGTTTCTTCTTTCTTTTTTTGTTCGCTATCTTAGTTAGCAACACTTCCATTGAAAGCAGAATCCTACGATGTCGCTTCTATTGCAACAACAACGTCATAACTGAACTGTCCAACACAATAGACGCGCAGTCTCTCGGTATTAAGCTGACAAGAGTGGACAAAAGAATGACGGTCGAGCTGCACCGCGACGTTATGAGCAACGTTCTGTACGAGGGAAGAAAAGCGGCCGCGTGCAGCGCACATACGGGAGCATACGATTGCATTACATGCACTGTTTTGTGCATTCTTTGAATGTGAACAATATTTGAATGTGTACTTAGCAAAAGACAGTTGTACTATCTAAATTACCGAAGACACTTAGGGCTGATTTCACCATTGAAACTAAACGCGATCAGTTCTAGAAAAACGAAGTTTAAGCGTTTAACTGAGTTCAATGCTACAGTTTGCATCAACATCAAATGAACGCAGTCATTGCTAAACGCCGTTCAAATTCTGAACGCCCAATTTTTGACGTTCAGCTCTTTAAACGCGTTTAGAGAGCTAGCTGTCATTGTCAATTTCACAACTATGTAAACACAAAAATTATTTTTAATTCGTATTATTTATTGTTTGCATACCTATGTGACCTATGCATAAAAACAGGCAGTTCGATGTCGCAAAATAGGATATAAATCGCCTTTTAATTATAGATTGTGACGATATTTCATGTCAACTTCGTTTTTCTAAACGCGATCAAAATGGAGTCGGTGAAATCGGTTAGACGAAAACCGAGATCAAATGATACATGTGAGCTCAGTTAAGTAAAACGTGGTTTTATTAAACTTGGTTTCCAAAGATATCGGTGAAATCGGGTCTTAGGGTCAGTTAGCGTCATCAGTGTCTTCATTATATTTGTAATCAAAGATATCAACAATCTTTTTAAAACGGGAATATCTCTATCGTAAGATTTTTTGTATATTTCCAGTCTATCGATTCACAAAAAATAAGAATGAAACAAACTTTTGTACTATTTGACTTAAGAAAATGTGCGTGTCAGCTGCGAAGCGCGACTGGAGTTTAACTCTTTAAATGCGATTGTCATTGAATGTAATAGGCACAGGGGGTAAATAAACGCATCCCTTATAATACTTTGAATTAATATTTATTTATACATATTCGATAAAATATTATAAATAAATCATGTATGTTCTGAATCTATTGTCAGATACGTATATTATATCGTAATTTTATTATTATTATTATTATTTCAGCCTATCACAAGTTCACTGCTGAACACAGGCCTCCCCCATATAGTGTCACAAAAGTTTGTAGCTCTCAATTGTAGTTTCCAGCCGCAGTTTATTTATTCAGATGTTCCAGGAAGATACTGCTGCCCATCTTCTGGTTTTAATTTTCACTCTTTCGATTTTTACGACACCCACGGTATGATATGGGTTGGTAGATTCTCTTAAGCCGCCACACGGCAATACTCATGACGTGCAGCCGTGCTGACCTTGTATTTGGTGTTGATGCCTAAAACCTAACACTAACATTACGTCTACAGTTGCGGCGATCTAGTAATGTGGTAGCGCGTACGGACGCTTTATTTGTTGGGCCACAGTGCCCTTGATTATTCGACGTATGCATAAACCATGCGACGTACATTCACTAACACTGGATTTAGCTGTATACTTGTAAGATGTCAATATATGTCTTGTATGTTGACAATAAATGAATATCTTATCTTATCTTATGTCAACATGCATTGACATGCAAGACTTTGGTCGATATTTGTGTTTACGCACTACCAAGGGGCCAAGCCCCCTTTATGCTTTAGTTTAGTAGTTTTAGATTTACTCTAAACTACGGTCCTTTCGCAACTTCAAGTCCCTCTTCGGGGACAGCGCGGTGCATGAGCCGTTTTTCACATTTTTAAATTAAATATTGGGGGCGAAAAAAATATATATACCTAGAGCGAAATTCATGTATATAATAAACCGCACAGAATTTATTTAATAAAACACTTATTTAAGTAAAAACACTTAGTTTGTTTTTAACCTTCAGAAAGAATCCAAAGAAAGATTTTCAATATCACTGGTTTGTTAAAAGCTGCAATATTATTACCATTAGCAAAGAAAGTCATATACGCACAAACTCTAATAAACTTTGGACATTGTCCTTTTCAGTCCTATCGTTAGCAGAGTTAATATACCAACTTTCTATCATACACGCGCGCCGCGTAGCAGAAAACGATGGGTGGCTACGCAAGCACGCACGATGTGATACGTTAAGTGAGCCGCTTCCAAACCCACTGAACTGTTTTTTTCGCTCGTAGCATTTTCTAGAGTCGCTGTAATAAATATTGTATTTTCCATATTTTCCGATAGACGTAATAAAAAAGCGGCATAAAGATACTGAAAATACAGAACAAATACTTTTTATATAAAATTACATAAAAAATACTTATGGAGTTGAGAGAATGTGAGAGAGTCATGGGTTGAAAAAAATACAACAGCTAGCCGTTCATAAATTGTAAATTACGTATGACTCAGTTCTTAACAGGTGTGAATAGTCACTAAAAAAGAGTCTGTTGTTCTGCTACTAACGACCGATATTTTTCACCAATGTTGTTCTGCTTTACGTTAATTACAATGTTGTGGATGTTGCACAAACTTACGAGCATCGAATTGGATTTGGCACTTATTTATGACGTTTTTTAGTTTGGTTTTCTCCCATTCTCTGTGCATTTTGTCATTTTTTATCCGTATATATTATTTTCTGCTATCTTATTCTGCAATATTTTCTTGGATAAACTTGTCGATATTAATAACTTTTGTAAACATTTTTCATAATTTCAAAAATCTTATTGTTTAAAATTATGTCTCTCTATATTTTATATATATTGTGCCAAGGATACTTGATCTATTGACTTCTTGTGTTGCTTCCCTAATTAGGATTACCCGCGACTGGTTCCAAAGACACGGCTGATACCGTGGCCTTCAAAAACCCAATTGAAAATATTTGGGGACTTATGGGCACCGTAAGATGGAATCACTGCAATGAGAGAACAAGAGATGCCCTTGAAAGTCATTGCAGAGAGACTTGGGAGTCTGTACGGGACACGGATACTTGTTCGTGTCTTGTTGGTTCAATGAGAAGTCGATTGCTAGCCATCATTTAAGGGAAGTGCGGAAATACATACATACAGTCACGCCCTTCTCACATATAAGGGGCAGGCAGAGGCCACTAACGCGGTCCACTTTTCGCCCTCGCCGGAAACAATGCGTGTCGAGTGGCGAACTACGTCGCCGCCATTTTACGAGTCAAAAAATTCTTACTCTCTATTGCGTTCCCACGAGCAGTAAAGTGACAGCATTGCATATTAGGCTGTTATTCTGACGAATAAAGGCTGTCCGTACAATACCTTAGTCGCCTAAATAGGAAAGAGGTAGGTGCTATTCCACTCTGCCGGACACCTATCAGCTATCTGGCGGAAATACTTATTACTGATTTAATATTGATAATATCATTCATCAGAAAATGTTTCAAATTTTATGCTGATAAATATAGACCTGAAGTTGTAGCAAGGGATATTGGTTTTTTGTATCTTTTTCGGTATTTTTTAGCTTCTAAATACGATGTTACCTATTATACATTTTTAATTGAATTATTTTATTATCGTCTTTTAATGATATGACTCAGATTATAAGAAAATAACTAAACTAGAACAAGACGCAACAACTAATAATATTTCAGATGTTACACAATTACACGATGGTGTGCGCTATATCTATACAAACAAAAAAAAATTAGTGACTATTTGTAATAAAAAAAAAAACAGCTTTTCACTCAATTCTTATGGAAGTACTTATCAGAACAATTTTTTTTGGTCTGTCCGTCTATCTGTTTGTCTGTTTGTTCCGGCTAATCTCTGAAACGGCTGGATCGATTTTGACGGGACTTTCACTGACAGATAGCTGATATTATAGCGGGTAACTAAGGCTACTTTAATTTTTGAAACATAATTATGGTTCCGCGCAAATAAAATTAAAACCCCAAAATCCGATTCAAATAGGGAAGAATATATGTATATCATCGGTAGGGGTCGGTTTTTATACTCGGGTGAAACCGCGGGGCACAGCTAGTCAATGAATATGCAAGAAATGACATAACAACTCGTAAGTTCAAATGTAATATAATAATCGCCGAATATCACGTCACTGACGTCATGTAGTGGTGACAGGAGTATCTAACTGTTACATTGATATTTTAAGCGAAAATAGACCTTGTAGTTGTGTGATGTGCAAACAACATTCCATCTAAGGGCGGTAAAGCAATTTAATTGTTGACTGTACATCAATTTATACATATAACAAGAAAAATATTTTCAATGAACCAACGATTAACTTCCTTTGAAAGACCGTTTACAAATACACATACGCCCACTTACGCATACACTTCCAAAACATATAAATACCGGCACGCATACACACACACACAAACGCACCCAAACAAACACATCACAGAAATTATAAATTCTAATTGTTATTCCTTTATGTTAGTAGCTTTTTTTTTGTAGCCTTTATATAATTTTCATTTTTGTTTTTTCTTTCTTTATATTCTCTACCGTATAGTAATGACACCTGGCAAATTCTTATATTTAATGGTGATTGGGGAGCCCTCAAATACCACAATCCCCGCATAACATCTCAGGGAGACTGGAGTGCCTGAAAATCAGCGCTGCATGGGATTAATCTCGTGTCAGCAAATGCTGACTCACCTCCTCTTGCCTAAAATTAATTAAGGGATTATTTTATGTAAAGGTTTATTTTTGTGTTTTCTTTGTGGCAATAAACTGATATTTATTTATTATTTTATATTTATTCCTAAAAGATGTAAATATATTTATCTACAAGTTGTCACGTTCATAGCGATGCTCCACATCAGATGTTTACTTCGTATAGCCTGCGGAAGCACTCTACATTTAAACAACACGTTAACGTGTCTCCGCTGTGACGCGCGACCTTGTAACCGATCCACTTCGCTCGCATCGCTAGCTCGCACCCTAATGCATTGTACGAAGTGATCAGTATCAAGTGTTTGTTCAAACAGCCTGTACTTTATGATCTTCACACATTATTCTTGGAATATAATGGGAGACAGTCACGTGGTCTAGTTTTCAGACAGGTAGACTACTGTGCCGCGGGTCCTGGATTTGAATCCCAGCCGGAGCCAACATTTGTGCAATACAAAAATTTATGGTTTTCAGATTTATAAATAGATTTCTATTTTTAGGTTGTTTAACTTTAAATACATGTACAACGTTATTCATAATTGATATGACATTCCGGCACCTACCCATGCTACTTTGATCTGATAAACAGAACGGTGAAGATTTAATGACAAAATTGAATACTAAAAATGTCCATACAAATTTATTTAAACATTTAAAATTTGTGTCTGTCTGCTTGTTTGTCCGAGCTTATCTCCGAAACTGCTCAATCGAATTTCATTTTGAAATTATTCAAAGTGAGTGAAATCTGAAAAAGTGTATAAATATAGCCCCTAATTTCTTGCGCGGCTTTTATTTGCATTTTGGTTCATGGCAGTTTAAATATTTTTCTTATTCCATACAAAATATTATTAATGCGAAAGTTATTCTCTTTGTCCCTATGTCTGTTCACTACCTTTTCACGGTTCAACCACTGAATCGATCTTGACGAAGTTTGGCACAAAGATAGCTTATATCCTGGATACAGATATAACATAAATTTAATCCCAAAGAATCAAATACTTCTCACAGGATATTTAAAAAACCTTCACTAGTGGTAGGATTCCTATGCAGGAATCCGTCTAGGTAGGTACCACCCCAGGGCCAGTTATTCTGCCGTGAAGCAGCAGTGTGCAAACATTACTGTGTTTCGGTTTGAAGGGCACTGTGAGCTAGCGTAATTACTGGGCATATGAGACTTAAGAACTTATGTCTCAGGGTGATGGGCACATTGTGGTGTCACACAGAAATTTTCAGGGTGATACAGCATTTGTTATGGGCAGACGTTGCACTTACCATCAGGTGAACGTTTTGCTCGTTTCATCACTTTATCCAATAAAAAAAAATCCACGCGGACGAAGTTGCGGGCATCAGCTAGCTTCAGTAGGTAATATAATTTTACTTTTACTGTCAGCCGATAGCTTTCCGGCAGAGTATAATAACACCTACCTCTTTCCTACCGAGACGTCGTAAGAGGCGACTAAGGTATTGTACGGACTACGGACAGCATTTATTCGTACAAAATAACACCTTATTAAACCCAACCCAGCGATACACACCCATACAACAAAATACAACACCCATGGTCACGGTAGGTCTAAGGTGACAGACCTCCTGATGTCATAGTTAATCTGGGCTTAATTCTTTTGACCCGATCTTTGCTTAATGGGCTTTGAAGTCTTGCAGTGCTATGCTTGGATTTTGATTAAATTTTGTTAATAATACTATTCCAGCCGGTGGTAATACCCAACCAATTTTCGTTTTGGAATTAGAACGTCTTTTTTAATTTCGCGAATCATCCCTGGTAGGAATCGGTGTTCTTTTGCAAGGATTTGTGATTTATCAAATCACATGTACTTAGTGTATGACTAAATGTTCAGATGACACAAAAAATATATAGAATGAAAGAGACATTAACTACCTCCAGCCTTCTCTTTACTTGGAGTCTTGAGTAATCATTTATCGTGGACTAGTTTCATAATTTTTTAAGTGTCAGTTTCTATTACTCTATTCATTTTTATTTTAGTCCGTATATAAAGAAAAAGCCTAAGAGAATCTAACACCCCAACACATTCCGTGGGTGTCGTAGAAGTCGACAGAGGGGAAACTAAAACTAGGAGATGGGCAGCAGCATCTTCCTGGAATATCTGAATAAATAAACTGCGGTTGCCAATCCGCCTGCCCAGCGTGGCAACTACGGCAAAGTCCCTCCACAATGAGAGCTACAAACTTTTGTGGCTATCTATGGGGGAGGCCTTTGTTCAGCAGTGGACTTATAAAAGGCTGAAACGACGACGACGACGATAAAGAACTATAAAGAGAATCAAATCGACTCAGTTACAGCCTGTACGTGTTCGACTATCACTTGGCCGGTCATTTGTATAATTTTTTGTAGAAGCACTCATCTATTTATATTATTTTGTTTTGTTTAGCAAAGAAACAGTGTTTTAATTACTAAGACCCGATTTCACCGATCGCTTTGGAAACCAAATTTAATAAAACCACGTTTCACTGAACTTAGTGCAAATGTATCATTTGAACTCGGTTTTCGTCTAACCGATTTCACCGGCTCCATTTTGATCGCGTTCAGAAAAACGAAGAAATATCGTAACAATCTAAAACAAAAACTCGATGTATTTATTATTTTGCTACATCAAACAGCCTGTCTTTATGCATAAAACACATGGTATGCAAACAATAAACAAAACGTATTAAAAATATTTATTGTGTTTACATAGTTGTGCAATTGACAATGACAGCTCTCTAAACGCGTTTAAAGAGCTGAACGTCTAAAATTGGGCGTTCAGAATTTGAACCGCGTTTAACTTTAATCGCGTTCAGTTGATGTTGGTGAAATGCAAACAGTAGCACTGGACTCAGTTAAACGCTTAAACTTCGTTCAGCTTGAACTGATCGCGTTTAGTTACAACGGTGAAATCCGCCCTAAGTGATATTTTTTGATCACCTTGAGATCACCGTTTATATGTTTTTACATATATATTATACATATATAATAAGACTTCTTAGATATAAAAGTAAGTTTGGAAATGAGGTACCTACATACATTTTGGATTGATGTACTCAGTCTCAATCGACTCTCGGTTTCTCAGAGCGATACTAAGTACTTCCTGTTTACCTTTAAATCACTCCCACCTCCCATTACATTTCTTCGGCTATCCATATATGTGTATAGTACGTACAGTCGACCACGTAATTGCTTTACCATGCTTAGGTTGAATGTTTTTTTGCACTTCACAAAACTACAAGGTCTATTTTCGCTTAAAATATTAATGTGACAGTTAGGTACTCCTGTTACCACTGCATGACGTCAGTGACGTGAAATTTGCTATGTTCCACGTTTATCATGCTTATATATTCTACACATATTAAAAATTCGAAACTCTGTTTGTAGGTTTGTTTGTTCGTCTTTCAAGCTCCACCTTAGTGACCGATCGACCCGATTTTTGGTATGCAGAGAGTTAAGAGGCCACAGAGCAATATAGATTACTTTATCCTGGAAAAATTTATGGTTCCTGAGGGATTGCATACTTACCTGCATATTTACCTTAACGTCATGTTGCCGACTGTCCGGAACGTTTACCTAGAAAATGAGCTTCTCCAATTTTACTTTTTACAAGACAACTGTCGATTACAAACGAATAAGATAATGTTACGCCGTAACAAAGTTCTAAAATATAAAATAAAAACAAAAAATCATTACACAAAAACAAACAAAATAACTAGTTGTTACAACGAATGGAACCGCGCGCTTTAACTAGTGATAGCATCGTAATGTCCATATAAGGTATTCGTTGGTACCGGAAGTCGGATTCTTTCTAGAACATCTAATAACAAACGCCCACAACATGGAAAGATCGAGAAAAAATACAATAGCGAACAACGGGTCAACTACCCGAAAATGATTCCATTTCGCTCGGTTTGATTATTGCTATCTCAGTACCACAAGAATTTTCGAGAATATAAACAATAGTGTGACTTCCTTCGGTTAAACCGTTCTTTCCATATCTCCATCTCGTCTCATTCGAAAATTCTAGAAATCTGAGAGTACTTATTGTCGCCTCAGGGAGGAGGTAGGCCGTCCCGATATAAAAAACGGATTCGCGCAGGCTACAGGCTGCACGTTCACCGCACACCCGTCGCGTGAGCGAAAGCTTGCGTCGCTTTCACTCACGCGACGGGCAATCAATTAAAGAAGTTACAGAGCGTTCAAAATCGATTCTTGCGAACTGCCACCAGAACCGGTTGGTACCAACGCAACGTAGATCTTCACAGCGACTGTGAAATGCCCTTAATCTCTGAACACTTCAGAGCATTATCACGGCGGTTTTTCGAAAAAGCCGCGGTTCATCCAAACCCACTGGTGGTTAAAGCAGCAAATTTCCGACCAGATAGAAACGCGACCGAACGCAAACGTCACCCGCGGAACGTGCTAGACGACACGGATGTCTCAGCACTCCCTGACCACGATACGGTCAGTCACGATCCAGGCTACACTGTACACACAGTTAATAGCTTTAATATAACACGCACCACGACGCGCGACCGCCGTAGAGAGCGGCGCGCAGCAGTCGACAATCACACCGCGTACACACGATACAACCGTGTTCCAGGGCGGTTCTCACCGCCCAGAGTTATCGACACACAAGTCGACAGTCCGAATGGAGGCCCGCAGCCTCCCTCGGACGGTCATTAGACGATTTAAAATCGTATTGAGATATTCTAAATCGCGCAAGCACGCAGCGAACGCGATACAGACCGAATTTCGAGGTTTTTGTAGGAGTTTATTTATTTATTTATGTTTGGGTCAAACCAAACCTGACACGCGGGCCCCTGGCCCGTGAGCACAGGATCCGATGAAGCTGTAAAAGCCAAAAAAAGGCTAACAGGAATTACATCACCGAAATTATATATCACCGTACGGATTGTGAACTACGAGCTGCACACATCGAACAGCCCCAAGATAAGTTCCCAGCGCACATAGGTTTTTAAAGACAGAAGACTCCCCTGTGCTTCTAATCCACGCCCCGGTGTAGTTATATCTAGAAACTTATAGACAATTTTAATTATTTAATTTAATTTATTTATTTTTCTTTTGATATTTTTCTTTTTTTTAACAATAAATTGTAGCATTTTTTTAGTAGTTTTCATTTGTACCCCCGTCTGGCGGTCGTATCAATAACCCGTGACTGGTTCCAAAGTTACAGTTACACAATACATACGGCCGATACCGTGGCCTTCAAAATCGCCTAATTTAAACCCAATTGAGTCAAGTAATTGCAGAGAGACTTGCGGTCTATACGGGGTACGGATGTTGGTTCGCGACTTATTGGTTCAATGAGAAGCAGATTGCTAGCGGTCATTAAAGGGAATGGCGGAAGTACTTACTCGTATTACTAATTCAATATCCAATTATGATTCATCAGAAAATGTTCAACTTCTATGCTGGTAATTAAAGACCTGAAGTCATAGGAAGGGAGATCGGTTTTTCGTATATTTTTTTTGTATAATTTCTTTAACTTGAAATATTTTAAATTTTATAAATACTTTTTAAATAAATTCTTTTATTATCGTCTTTTATATATGACTCAAATAATAAGAAATTACGTTAACCGCGCTACATCAAGATGCAACAACAAATAATATTGCGTATGGTATCGTTGATCCGAAAAAATAAAACGGGACCTATATCGAGCAAATCAAACTGTAGGCCGATTTCTCCGGCGACCACAGTGGCAAAGGTACTTGAACGAGTCATACAGTTTCTTTGAATAAAGACGACGGACAGCGTCGTCTTTATTCAAAGAAATTTAAATTTGGTTTTCGTCAACAGATTTAACAGATATGGCTAGATTTTCACTGAAACAGGTTGTTAGTTATTATCAACAGCATAATACTACTATCTACGCTTGTTTTCTGGATCTGAGTTGAGCCTTCGACACAATCAGTCAGGACATATTGTGGAGAAATTGCGTGACACAAGCATGAGTGTTCCTGCTGAGGTTGTTGATGTGCTTGCGTTTTGGTACCGTAATCAGACCAACAGCGTTAGGTGGGGAAACTGCTATTATCTTTCCTGTGGCGTAAGGCAAGGGGTCGTCACCTCTTGTGAATTTTGTAACACCAACGTAAATAATTTGATTTTGGGGCTGGGCGGTACTCCGGTAGGTCTTAGATTGGACGATAGATACGTCAACTATCTGAGCTACGCTGCCGATATGGTGCTGCTCTGCCCCTCGATTCAAGGCTTAAGAAAACTTATGGCAATCTGTGAAAGATATGCAAATAACTTAACTATAATAAAATAACGAATCAAAGACAGAAATGGTGATATTCCGATCGGGAAAGGAACCACAAAATGTGCCGAAGGTATGTTTGAATGGGCAGCCTGTTAAGGTAGTAGACAACTTCAGGTATCTTGGTCATGTCGTCGCGTCCAGTCTGAAGGATGACGCAGACATAGAAAGACAGCGTAGGGCTCTGTGTGTGGTGGGCAATATGATTACAAGGAAATTCTGTAAGTCATCGCCTGACGTGAGGATTGCACTATTTCGATCATTCTTCCAGACGTTTTACACGTGTCAGCTCTGGAATGATTATTGTAAGAAGGCGTATGATAGAATACGAGTGACCAATTATAATATCTTTAGACAGCTGATGGGCCTGAAGCGCTATTGTAGTGCTTCTGAAATGTACATGGAGGCTCGGGTTGATTCGTTTATTGCCATCAAGCGAAAGAGAATAGCATATTTTACGTCCAGAGTTGACTCGTGGAATAATACTATCATCAGAAATCTGAGGGCAGACAGACACCGTCGACAGTATATAGACATTGGGTGAAAATTGCCACCTCTCTTAGGAAAAATATTATACGTACTTAACTTGTAACTAATTACTTTTATTTTTATTTACCACTTATGTTATTTAAATATGTATCTTTGTGTCTTAAATAAAGCTAATTATTATTATTATGATTTATCAATAAACTAGCTCATGAAATATAACATCTATTTCTTTGGAAGAAAGATTGAAACTAGATGCACTTTCAACCTGTGCTTTGATTGGCTTACAGTCAACTAATTGCGTTCATTTAGTACGAGTACGTGAATAAAAGTCTGAGCTTTAGTGAAACTTTATATTACTAGAAGTTGTTGTGAAAAGTGGTAAAGCTATTATATGGTCTGCTATACTAATGATGTCCTCCTGACCGATGTTCCACCACAGCGACAAATGCTATCGAAACCTATCAACTACACAGGACATACTACAGCGACACAAGTGTTAGCGCCAACACAGAGGAACCCACTTGTCCTAACCTACCCGACCCCGATGTAACGCTCATGAGATAAGATCGTAAGTTGCAGTGTCAGAAACACGGGATAATCACAACACAACCCGAAAACGAACAATTCATCTTTATTGAGAATAACAGACTGGGGTGGTACCTACCTAGACGGATTTCTGCATAGGAATTATTTAATTGATATATTTAGAAGCTTATAGAATTAAAATAAAATTCATACGTATTTTCGAAAGTCATTTACTTATTGGTTATTATAATTAAATCATAGTGAAATTCATATATGAAAAGGATATAGCTTCATAGAATAAAAAACGTATTTTATTAAATTTTATCTATACTTTTATTTTAGCAATAAAATAACTCAAGTGAAAACGAGGGACGGGACAGTTCTTCGAAAAATATTACAGAATGTACATTACAGTATAGAAACACATCGAAATAATTAAACAAATATAATTATATGTTCCGCAAACCTGACGCATATGGGTCTCGGCGTCTCGGCGTCTCGGCGGTGTCAGTCGTTGTGCGGTGACGAGTGGCAGTGTTCGTACGCAAGTTTTGTCATATACTCCGAAGTAAAAAATGCTCAAAACCTGACTATCTATCGCTAATGAGTAATTTGGTCACATGTTCATGTAACTATAATTCCGAACAGTCGCACCATTTTTACGATAACTCCTATAATAAAAGTAAAACAAACACTCCATAGCGGCTGTCACTTTATCGATCTTTGCCATAATAATTTCATAACGTTACATTTCCATATATCGATAAACAATATCATATAGATATTCCATTTAGAGTTTCACAAAAGTATACTACTGATCTCAATAATTCAACTTAAAGCTGTACACTCGGTGCGTCACGATCACGGTGCAGGTCACTTCGGATCCGAGGGGAAGGAGTCTTACGGTGAAATATATTCTACATACTAAGATTTACATAGGTACATGATTAGGTGCGATAGTTCCGTAAGCATCCTTTCCCGGCGCGACCGCTCATCTCCTTCGAATAAATATTTCTCTACAGTTTCGAGTTCTACGCGGCGTTTCACAAAAACGTCGTCGCGGGCGAGGTCGGGGCGCTCCGTCAAACCGTGGTCTCGCGGTCCACATGGATGTACTCGACGGAGCGCTCGCGGCGTCAGGATGACGCGGCGGACGAGGCGCGTGACGCATCGAACAGCAGCTCGTCCGTGAGGCGGCGGCCGGCGGCCAGCGCGCCCAGCAACCGCTTGTCGCGTGCCCGAGCACGCGCGCGGCGCCGCACGGCCAGCGCGGCGAGCAGCGCCAGCGCCGCGCACGCGCCCGCCGCCGCCGCCGCGCCCGCCGCCGCCGGTGCCGCCAGCGCCGCCAGCAGCCGCGCGCCCGCGCCGCACGCGCCGCGCTCGTCGCCACCGCCCGGGCAGTCGGCGCGACCGTCGCACCACAGCGCGCCCGGCATGCACGCGCCCAGAGCCTCGCACGCGTGCGCGCACGCGCTTCCGTTAGCGCCGCCCGGCCCGGCCGCGCGCCACACCTCCATCCAGGCGAAGCGCGCGCGCCCGGCCTCGCGCGCCGCCCACACTACCAGCAGTGCGGCCGAACGCCCGCCCCGCGTCGCGCTCTGCGCCCACCACTCCTGCGTGAACACCTGCACGGCGCGGCCTTCCTCCTCGCCGGGGCACACCGATTTAAGAAGCCTGCGCATGCGGTATACATATACTATACTGCTTACTACTGCGTAAGATATTTATGTTATTGAAAAGTACCAACATTACTTAACTGCATTGAATTCACATTTTTCAGTAATGTTAATAGAGCACGGTAGTGTCAATAACGACGTTTAAAGCAATACAGCATTCGTTTAAAGCATCAGATATTATTATAAAACAATTCGAGTCTTGTTGGCACTTATGTTTGTGAGTGCTCACCGAGAGGTGTGCGCGTCGTACACAAGGATGCGGTTCGAGGTAGCGCAATGTGGTTCTGTGGTCACATCCGCAACCAGCTCCTCGCCCCACACGCGCAGAAACACCGAGCGGTTGCCGCGTGCTTCCAACAGGAATGGCGCTTCGCCACACTCAGATACCTTGTTTCCACTGCAATTACATTTATTTGAGATTTTTTGACCCCGCAGAGTATAAAAGGCGGAATGGAAGAAATAATGGCAGTAGGATTCCTATGCAGGAATCCGTCTAGGTAAGTACCACCAGAGCCAGTTATTCTGCCGTGAAGCAGTAGTGTGCAAGCATTACTGTTTCGGTTTGAAGGGCACTGTGAGCTAACGTAATCACTGGGCATTTGAGACTTAAGAACTGATGTCTCCGGGTGACGCTGTGGATAAATAATTAGCTTATCTTACCACATAGAATATTGCGTAAAATACAAGAAGGAATAAATAAATGAATATAACAAAAAATTACGTAAGGCGGTGGAAAAAAAATTACCACCATATGTCAATCCAAGGGTGTCGTAATTGCAATAACTAATCGAAATGCCCGTGGTTTATCTGGTCTTCCATGAAATAAACTTCTCAAAAATCCCAGGCCTAAAAGACACAGATCAGTGTCGAGCAGCAGCATAATATGTGCGAGGCGTCTAGTGACTATTTCGACAAATCCGTTCTTCTTAGAAGAGGTCCAGCAGTGGACTGTTAATAGGCACAAGATCAATAAATAAATTAATACCAAATGTTTAATTATTCAACCCAAACTTGAATGTAAAATAGGAAGCTAAAGCGCGAGATATTTATCAAACAAAATTTTATTATCTAACAGATAAAAAGTAATAAAATGAAAAAGTATCTCACTTATACGGATAAATAAGATGTACGCTGCGACCAGGTGGTGGTAGACGACGGCGTGCAGCGCAAGGCGGCGCTGATACTTGCGCCCACTCGCCCCGAAAGTAAATATGTCGCTGGTCCTCAGCGGCTAGCAGGTTTGCAGCAGCTAGTTCTAACTCAAATGCTGGACCTCCCGATGTTAACGTCAGCGGCGCGCTAGCATTGTCACAAACGCACGCCACTGGCACTCGATAGCCCGGCCAGGGCGACTCATATATCCGTAGATATGGCACTCGCAGTAACTCATCATCTTCATCTCCATCTGAAGGTGTCTCGCTAGGTCGTATGTCACCTGGCTCGGGCAGTTCCGGAGCGCAAATGAGTTGTCCTGTTAGTGGATCTACCCGAGTTGTACAGCGTGGTGACCGACCAAATGACGCTACGTGCAGTTTTATTTCCACTCGGCCACCATCCGCTTGTATTCTATAGAGACAGCGTAGCCGACGTGCTCCTCCGCGACCGAACCAGAGTGCATTGCGGGGTGACGAGAAAACACCGGGCGTTGTAAGACGCCTAGAGCATTCCGGTGGTTCGACACGCATACGACCTGTCTCAGCAGGAAGCAGCGGTGTACCTTCCAAACGAGCATCAACGAACTCATAATGCAAGGCGAATGTAAGCGGATGAGTAACTGTTCCCGGTAAGGACGTCGCTGCCAATGCAAGTAGCGGTGCAACCGATACGTAACCGTCAGGCGGTGCGCACGGACGCGGTGAACGCGTGGCATTGGCGAGAGCAGCTCGAGCACAGAGTGCCGGTGCCGTGTCGCAGTAGCGACCGAGTGGCCTCGCGCCCGGCTCGCCATCTCCGCCACCGTCCCAGATTCGTAGCTCCACGGCACAAGCGCCGGCACTACGCGCACCGATAGCCTGTAAGGGTGGACGCTGTGACGATGTCGCACTTATTTCTTCATCTCGCTCTCCACTTTCAACGCGTTTTTGTTCAACTAGTGAGTACTGTATGAAGCTCGAGAAGTAAATCCAAACGAGATCTCCTGAAAAATAAAACACGTTAAATATAAAAAAAATCTTTAGCATTTTCTTTTGTCCTGTCAAACTGCAACTCTTACCTGGCCGCCCATGAAATGTCCATGTACATGTTGTATTTGGTGGTAAAGTATGAGTCGGAGCGTGAAGACGCCCTCGACGACCGCGACCACCCGTTGTAGTCACGTTTGTTTCCTCCTCAGATGACGAAGCTTTTACATGAAACTCGCAGCGCCTCGCTTCTCTACCACAAAACAGATGTCTGTCAGTTTTTACGAGAAGTACAATTACGAAGGTCATAACTGGACATTACAAACACTTACCGAGCATAGTCAAGCGAATCAGAATCGGCAAAAACTACATCGACGTCTAGCTCAAAGCCACGTAATGGGGCGGCGGGAGCGGCTGGACGTGGTGGCGCGCTGAAAGGTGACGAGTGGAATGCGACCAGCATTTCGGGCCCCCTTGAAGTGACACGTGGTAGCCAGTCGCCACCACAGTATTCGATCAACACGGGATCGTCAGTGGACGCGCCGTCGTAGAAGATGAGTCGATCGCGCTCTCCCGTACATTCGCGCCATGCGCGCACTACGCGGCCCGTCTTGTTAAGGCTGCAGCATTAACGGACATTAGAGACTCTAAAACGTTTGGGCACTATTAACAAGCATAAGTATTACGTAGTGATAATGTTACTACGGAAATGATTATAATTGTAAATATACCAATGATGAGCCGTGGTAGCTCAGGGGCTAGGTAGGCGCTCGCTTTAAATTTCATAGTACGCGAGTGACCTAGGTTCGATTCCCGGTGCCGGCACCACTAAAATTGTTAATTGCAATTTTAAGTACTGATTTACCACGTGCTCGGCGGTGAAGGAAAACATCGTGAGGAAACCTGCATGTCTGAGGAATAAAAAATATTTTTCGAAGACATATGAAGTCCGCAAACCCGCATTGGAGCAGCGTGGCGGATTCTTCCTAGCTCCAAAAACCCTCTCAGAAATGAGAGGAGGCCTGTGCTCAGTAGTGGGACATTTATAAGCAGTAACTTTTTTTTTTAAATATACCAATCAAAGTCAATGTATCAATGTTAATATTTAATTAAAAGGAATACAGTCCCTGTAGGTATTGCCAAAGTCAACGGTTCCGAAGTGAACCAGAAAATGTCAGATTACGAAATAACAAACATGCTAAATATTTGGTAAAGCTAATGATCCAGACCGGTTACGAGCACTGGAGTCTTATAGTCTCAAGTGCACTGGTGTGGGAAGTTCGATATTGCGATTCAGCAGTGTACTGTGTGCTCACGTTTTTAAATTAAACTTAATAACTTACATTGTATATAGATTCGCAGTATTTATACATGCATTCAATTTTAAACACAACACAATATTAACAAGTAGTTGATGGTTGTTTACTGACACTGTGGAAGTCGCAGGCAGGCAAGTACAAGCTGACTGGCAGCCCGCGCAGTGTATTAAAAGTAGACACGTAATAGGAAACAGTTAATTTTAATAAAATAATGTGCATTATACTGTCTGAACTCTTATTTTTATTTGTTTGTTAATATTTATGTTAAATTGCACACATAAATCTAAATGTTTAACGGTAGAGAAAAGTTTAGAAGACTATTAAGACTGACCTGGCCATAGATATAGAACGCTTGATTTGCATCTTGTGCGAGTGGTCCTGACGCACCGATATCATTGCGTGCTTGCATGTAGGAATGTCCTTCTGACGCAAACTCCAGTAGCATGTGACGTTCCTGTGACAACAACACGATGAGCGGATATACAAGGTGTAATAGAGGTCTGGGCGGGACGGGTCTTACCTCGGGTACATGCCTGGATAATTTGGACTCTGCAGACGGCAACGTTTTCGATGGCACTCCTCGTAAGTACGCGTGCAGTAGGTGCCGGGCGCCACGTCTCCGCGCTCCAGCGGCGCGCCTACCGCACCGAACCTAAGTGTACACACTTTAGACAAACAACTTTCCCGGATTAAAAAGCACCATGGACGCTTAGTTTTTTTTTAATAAGTGTACAGGTATTCCTTACAATTATATAAAAATACCCACGTCAGTAATTGGTTAAATTAAGTAGTACTTATTTAATAGAACATAGATTAAAAAATTGATAATAAATATTTCAGTTTAACATACATTGTATCTCCAACCTTGAAGATTGAAATAATAAGGTTATTTTGCTATATACATATATATATAATACTGGTGGTGAGCTAAGTTACCCGCAGTTATTAAGATTGTTGACCGTTGTCGTGGATTTGGTACGAGCGGATGATTTTTATTTAACTTGTACGTCTTCTTTTCTTTATTTTCTGTTTATTGAAGAAGGTATTGAATATTTATTTTTATAGCAGACAATGAAGAGACGAGTTAAACGTTCACCTGCTGGTAAGTACAATTTCATAAGAATAATATGTATGATAGTAATAAGAAAATAAATATATAATTATAATGATTTCTTATATTTACGCGAACACTACACATTTAAATGAAACTAATTTTACGGATGTTATCGCGTTTAATTTTAATTTTATTAATTATAGGATCCCAAGCTGGTGGTAATACCCCCAGCTTGGGATCCTATAATTAATAAAATTAAGTCAAAAACCAAGCATACCACTGCAAGACTTCAAGACACAGTTAGCTCTTTCTGCGTAGATCGGACCACAAAAAATAATTAAAAGCTGAAGGTACTCCGGGTTAACTATGACATCAGGACATCTGTCACCTCAGTCCCCCCGTGACCATGGGTGCCGTAAAGCACTCGAAACGTCGGGTTATAAATAGTATAAAATTAAACGCGATAAAATCCGTAAAATTAGTTTCATTTAAAAATATATAATTATATTTTCACATAATGATACCTAATATTTACGCGAATACAAGGAAACGCGATAAATTCCGTAAAATCTAGTTTTGTTGAATTATACTTTCATTAATTTTTTTCGTCATTTTATTAGTTGACAGACACTGGACATTACGTATATTATACAAAATTCTAAACAATGAAATAATCACCACGAAACTTTTACGTAAAGTAGCATATTATTTACATAAGGAAGGGAGGGATTACTCCCTAGACCTAATTCTAGTGTGAAGATTTTAATTTATTTAAAACTCAGCGCTGCAAAACGAACGTTTGCTCCAATAAATAAAATTTCCTAAAGTAATGTCAAAATTAGTTGATATTGATATTTTTAAAGATTCCCTTACCATTTTTAAAAATAAAACAAAATGTTATTTTTAATACAAAATACAAGACCACCTTATGATTTTATTACATAATATTACTTTTATTTTTCTGTTAATTCTTTTGTTTCTCTCGTAACTTTATGTTAACATGCTAAGTTAGCATTAACACCTAGCGCAAGGCTAGCACGACAAACCTCTGCTGCCTCAAGGTAATCCCAAGCTGCTTCACAGAAAGTCCCGCTACGCTATTAGCGACTTAGGGTTAGTCTGCCTCTTCGCCGCCGTCGACAACGGCGACGATGTTTCCGCCCTCGTAAAGTCACTCAGGGAAAGTACCAATGGTAAGCCCGAGGACAGGATCACTGCAAATACTTGCCATATCCGCGGCGATCCTGTCATACACATGAAAAAAAAATATGCTTATTAAGCATATTTTTTTTCAGTGTTCTTTCCGTTTTTTTCATTAGTTTCTTTTAATATTTCTCTAATATAATGTTGTACCCAACATTCCCACTATTGCACAATAAAAACAAAGTATTGCACCAGTCATATTTCAACGTACAGCACAAATATTGCTAAGAAGTTTTAGCAATATGAATCATTGTAAACAACTTATAAACAGCCGATAGGTGTTCGGCAGAGTAGAATTGCAGCTACCTCTTTCCTACCGAGGTGACGTAAGAGGAGTTATTGTACGGACAGCCTTTATTCGTGCAGAATAACACTATGTAATACAATGCTGTCACTATACTGCTCGTGAGAACGCAGGCATAAAAAAAGCGGGCCAGGCAAGCCAGTACGTCGATCAGTTCCCGATTCTTCTTTGCACGATTAATTTCTTAAGAGGTTCAGTGTACTCGTAGTTCAGTATTAAAATAAAGTTACACCGGTCAGAAGAATTGTTTTCCTGTATTCCAGAAGGCACTCCACCGGATGGTTAACTTGAACGTTCGCTTCTTGTGTTGAAAGAACTACTAGTACTCTCCTATCAGTCAAGACTACAGTACTGGAAGAGGGATCCGACCGATCATTTATTTGTCGCACACTACGCCCTTCACCCAGAGACATCAATCCTGCCGAAGCTGCGATCCGGATACGCGGATAGTGTAATCAGTAGCGGAAAAGTGACGACAAATTATGATAATTTTCTGGTCGACTTCGATAGATATCTTTCAGATATAACCACATATGTATGTACGAGTATATCCTGCGCAGATTAACAATTTCTCTTTATTACCCACCCATCACCGTTGACGTTGAAATTGGCTAGAAAGAACCTGTCATCATCACATACCACATTATCCAAAAATAAGATATCAAAATAAGATATCAAAATAAGACAAAAACATTACAAAATAAATTAGCGTTATTAACACACGAAAACTTTTGTTTTTATTTAAGACTATTATATCAAATAATCATTACAAATGTTATGCATGTATTTAGCCGTGTGGTGGCGGCTCGTTAAAAGAATACTACCACTCCATCTCATCAAATGGATCTCGTAAAAGGCGAGTAAGGAATTAAACTGCACTGTGCACCCAACAGCGCATGGTGGCGATGGGCTCACCACCTATCACACCAAGTGCATTATACTGTTTTGGTGAAACGTGGATTGTGGCAGTCATCTGTTTTTGCAGTGAGTGCCCAGTCTCTGACTACCCCTGATGGGATACAGTCGTGATCTTATGTATGTATGTATGCATGTATTTATACAGTTAGGTGGGATAATTTTATGTATATTAAGTTTTGCATTTGTTTTGTTAACTTTAGCTGAAATATTCTTTTGAGGATAACTTTATGTGCCGGTGTGATAAAATGTGAGGAAGCGCAATCTCACACCATGGGTGCCATAACTAAGTTGAGGGAGGCGACAGCTGTGAGAAGCTACATACTCAACGGCAACTGTTTGTGGGGTGCGATCTGTTCATAACTGCTAGGACCTTAATAACACAACAATATATTTGACGAACTGAGAATAAGTGTTATGTTCGGATTTTAATTTATGGAGCATATCTACAACATGTACTAATTTTAAAGTAAGTAATTTCCTCTTTTATTTTGTTATAAGATAAATGTTCTAATGTTGACATTTATTTGAATAATAACTTATTGTTGAGCATCTAATATAAAGATGGTATATTTCACAGCCCATTTACCAGCGCTGTGAAATATACTAAATAAAAAAAATAAAGAACCCAAGTACGCCAATCACTGAATAACGCTTAAATTTAAATTTCAAAGTAGGGGTGTTCCGAATTGCGAAAGTCCTGAAGAAGGGAGGCTCCTGTCTATCGCTCTAAATTAATAAGGTTTTTATTTTTTATTTATTTAACTACTTGCCCCTAGTGATTCCATTCGTCAAATAATATCTGTTTTAATATGAAATTACCGTTTTATCGTACTGGCCATTGTAACTAAAAATAATGGTAATTTTTTTTTCATAAAAACCTATGTTATGTTTTCATAGACTATATTTCCGCCACTATTAAACATTAAAAAAAAATTGCGATTTTTTTCGAGTTTAAATTTAACTACTTATAAACCGACGTTTCGAGCGCTTTGGCATGCCCCCCCCCCCCCCCCCCCAACAGTAAACAGTAAAATTTTACGCGAAGTTAGTAAATTTAGTTTTATTAAAACCTATGTTTTAATAAAACTGAATTTACACAACCATTGCACAAAGGGTGCGTAACATCAATGCTGCGTTTGGAGACTGCGACTAACAAACGCTGTGTTCTGTTTTGTTAAGTACTAACCACTTAGGTGGATTACCAAAAATCTTATTGATATTGGAAGCAGACCCGTCTCAAATCACTATGGACTCAAATCACTTTCTGCAAGAGAAAAAACTTGGTTAGAGAAAAGCAATAATTTTTTTTTATTTTTTTATTTTGTTCTCTAAATTTTTCCGTAAGCATAAATGGCTTTCCTATAAGATGGCAAAATGTAGAAACACTATGAGTAATTTAAGTAAATTAATAATTTTCCTAAAAAACATTTGTTTATTTTTTTCCATACAGAACCGCACTACACTTAAAGCCATAATAAAAGCTACGTAACATATGAAATGAGGTATACAATGTAACCTATTAGTAATGTTAAATATTTCTAGAATATCAGCAGCACAAAAATAGAAACGAATGCAGCAATAAGCACGAATTCACGACACTTGAAAACAGCTTGCTTCACTTTTTATACTATGTATGTCAAGTGGGTGACAGGCAGCAAGCCATTAATATAGATAAGCGGTCCCTTGACTCAAGGACAGGGTCGGCGCCCCAGCTCGTCAATCGTCGCAAACTAAGATTTTTAAGGATATTAAAAATATCTCAATTGGCTTAAACAAGGAACATATTGCTGTCAGCAATAAGACCGCCCATTGCTCACTCTTAGTGTATCTTTTTTTTTTCAATTTACTTTTTTGTCATTTAATTTTCATGTAAGGGTTGCAATAAAGAATTTAAATTAATAATAAATAAATAAAACATCTTTGTTGTCACCATGTTATACATAGTTCATTTTTTTTATAAAGTGACGAAACGAGCAAGCTCGTCACCCAGCGATATAAGTTCTTAAGTCTCATATGCCCAGTGATTACGCTAGCTCTCAGTGCCCATCAAACCGAAACACAGTAATGTTTGCACACTACTGCTTCACGACAGAATAACTGGCCCTGGGGTGGAACTTACCTCACAGACAGATTCCTGCATAGGAATCCTACCACTTTCTTGTATACAAAATATTATTCTAAGATTTTACACTCACACTTGCCTTGAGGAGATCAGATATCTGCTCACCACTTTCATTGTCAAATTCATATTCATTATAATTCCGCGTGGCTCAGTGGTCAGTATACCTTACTTCTGAGCCGCGGGTCCTGGGTTCGAATCCCAGCCGGAGCCAACATTTGTGCTAAAACACTGGTTGTGTTGTGATTGTCCCCGTGTTTCTGACACTGCATCCTAGCCTACCTCCGATCTTATCGCATCAGCGTTACATCGGGCGCGGGTAGGTTGGGACAAGTGAGTGCCTCTGTGTTTGGGCGTACACTTGTGGCACTATAATATCTCCTGCGCAGTGTATGGCTCTCGACAGTAGTCGGAAGTTGTCGCCGTGGTCGAAATCGGCTAGGAGAACATATTCATTGACCTACAATATTTACCAAATCTTTAATTTGTGTAATAAATCTAAGCTTTGTGTGCCAACTTTACCAGACGATCGTGTGAACTAGTTGTCAGAATACCTTCCTTCTGGATTCGAATCCCAGCTGGAAACAACATTGTGCAAAAATACAAATCGTTTGTTTTCAGCCCTGGTTGTGGCGCCCATTCTTATCGCATGAGCATTACATCTTGTGCGGCAAGATAAGGATTAGCGATTGCCCCTGACTTTGCAGTAATAATAATAGTGGAGACTTTACCCACAAATATTCCGTTAGATAAGACATGATGATTCGGTACTTAATATTTACGAACATGACTTGCTCGCGTGTTGCGTTGAGTTCCCTTAGGTTGAGTGTCGTTTGCCTATCACAAAACTATAAGGTCTATTTTCGCTTAAAATATTAAAGTCACTTACTTACATACCCCTGTCAACATTGCATGACGTCAGTGACATTTAATTCACTATATTCCGCGTAGGATTCCTTTGCAGAAATCCGTCTAAGTAGGTACCACACCAGGGCCAGTTATTCTGCTGTGAAGCAATAGTGTGCAAACATTACTGTGTTTCGGTTTGAAGGGCGCTGTGAGCTAGCGTAATCACTGGGCATATGAGACTTAAGAACTTATGTCTCAGGATGATGGGCGCAGTGTGGTGTCACATAAAAATTTTCTGGATGACACAGCACTTGTTATGGGCAGACGTTGCACTTACCATCAGGTGAATGTTTTGCTCGTTTCATCATTTTATCGAATAAAAAAAAATCATGTCTAGATTAACTGCGCCCCGCGGTACCCGCGAAGAATAAGCCGACCACACGATTGCACCGTACGGCTCGGCACCTCGCTTAACTGAGCATTAACAGTTCGGCTCTCTCGGTAATGTTCGGTTGGTAGCTTGCGGTTCATTCTTTTGCACGGAACCCTTATATTAGGTCCTTACATATGAAATTGGAGTTTTGTATAAATATATTTAATTAATGAAAGTATCTACATTGTTATCTATGCACTTTTGCCATCTCATAGGTAGTTCCCATGATCCCTTTACTAAAAAAACCATAGGGGCGATAATCAATAAACTCTCTGAAGGCGGTTTGGACTGCCACATCGGAGATGAATTTTTTTCCTTGTTCCGAAGAGAAGTTATCCAAATTCCGGAAAAAATGGTAATCTGTGGAGCAAGGTCCGGAGAGTACGGTGGATGTCGCAGACATTCCAATAGTTCCTCTAGTTTAGGAGCCGTCTGTTGTGCAGTGTGTGCTCTAGCGTTGTCCTGAAGCAGCAGTGGCCTAGAGCGATTGACCAGCCTCGGTTGTTTAGCAGCTAATTCTTCCATCATGGTTTGCAGTTGCTGACAATAGATATCTGCCGTAATCGTTTGAGCAGATTTGAGATAGCTGTAGTGAAAAACACCGGCACTAGAACACCCAAAAGTAACTTTTTCGGAGTAAATTTTCGCTTAGGACAGAATTTGGCTGGTTCGCCAGGGTTCAGCCATTGCGACGAGCACTTCCGATTATCGTACAAGATCCACTTTTCAGCACAGGTAATGTAACCCGATTAAAAATCCGTTCATTATTTTGCCCGGTGAGCAACGTAACGCAGCAGTCGACACGTGTTTGCTGGTTTGCTTCAATCAATTCACCGTTCAAGCTTTTTTTACTTTCCATGTTTGCTTCCTTACTCGCCTTTTACGAGATCCAATGGATGAGATGGAATGGTAGTATTCTTTTAACGAGCCGCCACCACACGGCTATGCACTATGCATCCAACAGCGCATGGTGGCGATGGGCTCACCACCTATCACACCAAGTGCATTATATTGTTTTTGTGAAACGTGGATTGTGGCAGTCATCTGTTTTTGCAGTGAGTGCCCAGTCTCTGACTACCCCTTATGGGACAGTCGTGATCTTATGTGTTTGCTTCAAGTAGATTAAAACAGTTTTATCACTCACAGCGAATTCTTTATTATCCACTTTGGTCTTCGGCCGTCCACGTTGCTTGTTCTGAAGGTCGAAATTTCCAGAACGAAAACGTTGGAACCAAAAACGTACAGTATTTTCTTTTCCGGCACCAGCGCCATACACATCGTTAATCCTACGACCTGTTTCTGCATCACTGATGCCACGGTAGAACTCATACTGGTAAATAAAGCGATATTTAACGTTTTCTATTGTGCAAGATGAGCGACGTCAAAGAAAAAAATTCTGAGGAAAAAAACAAATGAATGACTGTTTTCGAAACTCAAATATACCAGCTAAGTGGATTTATAAATTTGAATTTGGAATTCTTAACCGAAGAGGATATATTTCAGATCAAAGTGGCTAGTACGACAAAACGCCAATTTCATATGTAAGTACCTAATATTTTTTCTAAAACAAAAGTAGTTTTAGTTACTCCTTATAATATCAGCTATCTGCCCGGGAAAGTCCCGTCAATATCGGTTCAGCCGTTTTTGAGATTAGCCGGAACAAACAGACAGATAAAATTTTTAAATTTGTTTATTTCTTATAAGTACCGTATGTACTTTCATATGCATGTAGTAGAAGGCTAACAGCCATTACAACTACATTTTGAAATTACAAAGAGACACATTTTATTATAGACTAGCGATCCGCCCCGGCTTCGCACGGGTATAGATATTAGAAAGATAAATTAGTACTTTATTTGGACAAACAGAACAACAACAATCCCTTCACTAACATTTTTGTTGCTTATCGCCTCAGCTGGTCAGGTAAGATTAAGTTACAAAAATAATGTTTTATTTATGGGAACATAAGCCATGAAAGTTTGGTGGCTCAGAGCTTCCTTGTAAACAATATTTGATGTCGTGTTAGCAATAGATAACGACCGCTCTCGACCGCTGCGCAAAGGGAGCCGCGCACCTCGATGATGCCCAAGTCGCATGAAACCGGGCGGCGCGGAATTCGAGACCGCGGCCGCTGTATTTATTATAGAGCGTTTCAAAGTTTTATTCAATTGTTTCTAGTTTACAAAAAATAAAATAAGTAGATAGGTAATCAATAGAACTTAGTCTCATCGCGAGTAGTGCGGGCGAGCGTGGGGCTGTTCGCTCACACCGCAGCATTTTTCTTACTTTTAGCATTTTTATACCCGTCGTATCTTCTAAACGATAGGTCCCATTCGAATAATTTAAAGAGGAATTTACATGTACATAATCAACTTTGACTATAAAACTATTATGTAGGATAAGAAATATTATGATACGAATGTCATCATCTTTCGATTCTACCCTTGTTTTAATTGACTAATTTGAACAAAAAGTGGTTATTGTGACTTAACTATAATAGTTAGACATATAGCCCGCGGACTTTTTTGTGAGTAATTATGAGTACTATGAAAATGTAGTACATTATTTTCTTTGTCATTAATAGTTTTTGCAGCGCACGCCAAACAATGACTTTAATCAGAAAATTTTTGATACCTTGAGTTAAATCTTAGCAATTTTCGAAGGTATCCCGTTTTTTTTTTAAATAAAATACGACTTATTCGGTGATAATGTAGTTGTATATAGGTGAAAGAATTTTTAAAATCGGTTCAGTAGTTTTTGAGTTAAATCATTACAACCAAACATACAAAAAATCAAATCTTTCCTCTTTATGATATTAGTTTAGATTAGTTTAGATAAAGCACACACCACCGTGTAATCCACGATATTATTTGTAGTTGTGCTATGTATTATTTGAGTGAAATCATCAAAAGACGAAGATAAAAAATTCAATTAAAAATGTATTGTTGGCAACATCGTACAACTAAAATCGTTACGTTACAAGTTAAAAGTATGATACAAATAGATACAAAAAATTGATATTCCTTCGTATAACTTCGGGTTTATAATTATTAACATAAAAGTTGATACATTTTCTGATGGATGGTAATAGAATATTGTATCGGTACTACGTATTTCCGCCATTCCCGTTAATGACCGTTAGCCTTCTCATTCTCATTGAACCAACAATTTGCGAAGAAATATCCGTATCCTGTATAGACTTCCAAGTCTCTCTGCAATGACTTTCAAGGGCATCTCTTGTTCTCTCATTCCGGTGATTCCATCCTAGCACCATAAGTTCCCAAAGATTTTTTATTAGGTTTTCAATGTAGCGATTTTGAAGGCCACGGTTTCAGCCGAATGTATTGGTGTCTTTTGAACTCTGTCTATCTATAGGCATCAGTCAAACAAACTTTTTTAGTGTAACGCCTGTAGTGCAACCCCTTCCTGTGCAAATGGCGGTCAATAGTTTCAGCACTGACGTCAAATTGTACTGTAAAATAGGCCGTAAGCGTAAAACCGTTTTCTTCACACGAGTCTCATTATTTCCCTTTGCGTACTCGATACTTTAGGACGTCGACCACTTCGTCTGTGATTTTTCTTTCTTTTCTTCTTTCTACTACGAACTAGAGAAGCTATTTCGAACAATATATGTCGCGCAACTCGATTACATGCCGCGCACACTCCATAGTTTCTAGAGACATTTAGATTATATTAGTAGAAAAATAAATTTATTTCTTTGGAAGAACGATTAATACAAGACGCTCTTTTATCCTATTCTTTGATTGGCCTACAGTCAACTAATTGCGTTCATTTAGTACGTGAACAAAAGTCTGAGCCTTAGATTATACACACTTTTATCTTAAGATTTAACGTAGTCGTAGTACAAAAACGTTTTCTCGATAATAATTCGACATCCTCATTACGCAAGTCTGAGTACTGGGGTAATTAATGACAGAGATAAGGCGAAATACGCATACCTACTATACAATATAACTAAAAATAATTCAAAACAGGACGTTCGTTTCCGCTATATGCTTTTGTATCGTTACTAAACATAATTAACAGTCGATATTAATTTGTTCTTTACTGGTGGTAGGGTTCCAATGCAGGAATCCGTGTAGGTAGGTACCACCCCAGGGCCAGTTATTCTGCCGTTAAGTATTCGTGTGAAAACATTATTGTGTTTCGGTTTGAAGGGCACTGAGAGCTAGCGTAATCACTGGGCATATGAGACTTAAGAACTCTTTTAAGGTGACGGGTGCAGTGTGGTGTCACACAGAAAGGTTCCCGATTTATGTGTAGACAGGAAAAGTATCTATTATCGTCAATTACATTTTGTTCTTTTCTGTGAAGGTTCTGTTGTGCTGTCTTATTTTAATAATTATAAGGAGATTAGTTGATCTTTGATCCGAAGCTTAGATGTAAGAGGGTTATTCAATGACCTACACTCGTTATTAAGTGCACTTGTAAAAGACTGACGTTGACAAATCATTCGAAAAACTAAACGAGTAGTTAAAAATAGCAAAGACATCTTAATCTCCCCTAGTTGGTAATTTCTAAAGATTACTGAAAATATTAAGTACGTACTTACTCAACTATTAACCATATTAATTTTTTTATTTTTGAAAAAATGATGCCCAATATTATGATTTCTCCTAGATCGTGTCAGTGCGTTTTACATAGAAGAATTCACATTAACTACACATCCAGCTCCTACTGAGATGCATGCCCAGGACCCGCGGCGTACAAGTCACGTGCTCTGACCACTAGGCCACGCGGTCGGCAAATTTTTACTACAAAGTTAGTTGCCTTACGAATTCGTAGCTGGAAGCAAAGCCGTCGCCAAGGGAGAGCAGGGAGGGCCCTCCACCCCTAGAGACTCGATTTGTTTACCTAACGCCAAACCATCTTACAACAGTAATCGGTAATTGTTACCGTGGTCGAAAATCCCCCGAAAAACGTTTATGAAAATAGTTTATATTTGATAAAAATATGCTATACTAATCCATTCTATTTAAGAATAGATACATTTTATATTGACTAAGTTTTAAAGTAAGATTGCCTGAAATTTTTGCTTTATTACCGACTAAACCTACGTTCCTACGTTCGCATTTAAAAGTTCGCTTTTTATTCTGATTTATAAGGAAGTGATAGAAGATTTTACAGGTTCATTTACAGAGTACAACATGTTCCAGTGTTCTTGTTTGATCACTGCAGCAATATGTTGCATTACCAGAAAAGTCAGACTGCGTGACATAGTCGTGCGTGTGTCATAGTGCTCGCAATACTCTCGGAGTAAATACATAGACATTCGCCTCGTTGATAGAATTTTTATAGATAAGATACGAGTAGAAGGAAGGGTCGGAATCAGTTTCATTGATAAATGGACAGTGACAATACATCTTAACCAGAAAACAACGATATTAGTGTTGCAAATATATTAAATTACACTGAAATTTAAACCTGGGAAACACGGCCACCGTCATTCATCATCATCATCATTTCAGTCTATTACTAGTTACTGCTGAACATGGCTTCCCCCATAGATTACCACAAAAGTTTGTAGCTTTTATTTTTGGGGGATTTTGCCATAGTTGCCACGCTCTGCAGTCGGCTTGGCAACCGTAGTATATTTATTCAGATGTTCCAGCACGATGCTGCTCCTCTATCTTCTGGAATTTTCCATCTGTCGACTTTTACGGTTCCGGGAGTGGTAGTTTCTCTTTAACCGCCACCACACTCACCACTTTATTTAATATTTAAAACAGACATAAAGACTTGACTGAATGATCTAACAAGATTATCCGCCGCAGTTAAATGTGATTGATAGAACAAAACCATTCATTGTAACTAGTTAATCATCAAGCAAGTCTTAATCATTTACAAGCTTATGTTTATAAATAAGTTTTTCATATTTCATACAACTACATAAGTTAGGTGACTTGTATATAATATGGACTTCATAACAGTTTCATAAAAAAGTTATGGAAACTACATTAAGTACTGAACGTATTTTAAAACTTATTGTAATGTTTGCAATCGCTTAAAATAAATTTCATCACAAATTTGTTGCAACTAGGTACAAAATTGCTAACTGACCTGACGATAGCATCACGCGCTGCTAGGAACTTGTAGCGAAGTCGAAAGCCAAATGGTTCTCCGAGTCGTGCACGAAAAAGTTTCACAGAAACGGTGACGGTGGCCGTCTCGCTGTAGTAGAGCGCCGCACCGTCTGCCGCGCCACACCAGGAGCCGCCAGTAAACGGCCGACCCAGCTCTGACAGCTGCATGTAGCCGTCGGGGCAGCCATCCAGGGCACCCTCCTCGTAGCGTCCCACGCGAAACTCGTCGAACGCGAGCTGCACCAGTTCGCCGTTGGCGCCGCCGCCCGCTGTGAACGTCAGGTGGCACAGGAAGGGCGCCCGCGGAGCGCCGCGCAACGCTAGCCCATACGCTACTCCCGCTTGCCCGTAGTACGTGCGGTTGCACACCGAACAGCCGGCCGGCTCGTCGCTGCCGTCCGCGCACTGCGCCTCGCCGTCACAGTACGCGTCTAGCCGCACGCAAGCGCCGCTGCGGCACGCGTGCTCCGCCACGCCGCAGCCGCCCGCCGCGCCGCGCGCGCCCAGCGCCAGCAGCGCGCCCGCCAGCGCCAGCGCCGCGCGCCGCATGTCGCTCGCCCGCGCGTTCAGCTCGCCGCGGCATGCGCGTCGCCCCGCCGCTGCGCTCCCGACCTCTGCACGTAACCCCGCAGCCTCGCGCGCATTGGCACGACACCTCGCACTAGCACGGCGATTCTCGCGGACAGCCGAGCGAAGCAAAGCACGCTGCTCGGAGCCGGCGGTCGGTGCGCGCGTGACGTAACGCCGCGCCACACTGCAGGGCAGCCCGGCTCGGGCGGGCGGCGGCACGGCGCCGGCGCGGCGTGCGGGCCGGACGGTGGGGAGGGGGCGGCAGTCGCGCCGCTCGCTGCGATTGATCGCCCCGCACCGCGCCGCCGGACCTCCAGCTGCAGCCCACGTCACGAAGCTGGCCACTGTACCACTAGGCACGCACTCACCTTTTCACTTCTACAATCCTATTAAAATTCAATTCTAAATATCTCACTTGGAAACGATCAGTTCCTAACTTTAATACCTATTTACTATTGTACTATGTTAAAATCTCAATACAAATGAGTAAGTCGCCTTAAATTTCATAGTACGCGAGTGACCTACGTTCAATCCCCGATGCCGGTACCTGAAAAATTTTACTGCAATTAAGTATTTACCACGTGCTTAGCGGTGATGGAAGACATCGTGAGGAAACCTCCATGTCTGAAGAATAAAACTATTTCGAAGACACCTGAAGTCCGCCAACCCCCACTGAAGCAGCGTGGTGGACTTTTCCCGGCTTTGAAACCCTCTCAGACACGACAAGGATTTCTTTTATTTTACAATTTAGTAAAAAATGTTAACGAAAATATTTGCAGGCTAATTGCAGGATTATGAACAAATATAATATTATTAACGAAAAATTTGTGTTGTCCGTTATTTATTTGACGTGTTAAAAAATATTTACGACAAAAGTAGTTACGAAAAAAAAAGTAAAATTTTGAGGCGAATATTAACGATGATACGCAAATGTTTAACCGACGCACATAATGCACTGACTTAAATAGCTGAAGTTATACTTACAATGTTGGTATCAAAACGTGGAAATAAAATAAATAAAACTGCAATTCGTAGGAGATTAAACCGGGGCACTAAAATGATCCCTATTTTTATTAATTCGTTTGTTTAACATTTGCTATCAGGAAGTTGACGTTTGCTTGTAAGCACGGAGTTAAAGAAACTGCGTCTTTCGAGTACAGTTATACTCGTAGGATGCATCTACTGACCACAGAATACTAAAATACGTACGTCGTATTATCGACGGATCAACTTCCTAATAAAAAAATCATGGAAACATTTTATTTATCTATTTCGATATACGTGTAAAGGAAAATGACACAGTGTTTATGCAAACTGAATATTTTTCTATAAACGCTTCTCATTACTTTTAACGACACAAATAAAAGAATAAATAATCGAACTTTTCGGTTTAAAAGTAATATCAAGAGCTTTTAGAACTAATATTTAATCATGTTTTCCAAACTGAATCAATTGTTTTCTCATATCACTATTTAATCAAGCTTCATATTATAAATTTAAACGTGTGAAAATGTGCAATGTACTTTTTACTTTTCTCTACTAGAAGGTCTACTTTTTTTTACTTTTGTATATATATATTTCTTTGCCACGCTCTGCAGGCTAAACAGCTTGTGTACAGCTTCACTGTCCGATGAAGCTGTAAATCCGATGAAGCTGTAAAAGCCGAGAAGGCTAACAGCAATTACATCACCGAAAATATACAGCTTCACACTGTCAAAAAACTACACGACACAAGATGGGTTCACTAGTAATGAAATTCTAAGTAAATGGTGGATAGATGTAGATGTGTAGATGTGTAGATGTGAAACCAAAATAATAAATTAACTTAGCATTTTTAGCTGAACACCTTGTTAGTGGAAAATAAATTTACAATTTAAAATTACTAGCGCCTTCTAGTGATGAGTGAAAGAAACTCAAAAATGTACATATTACATTTTGCTACTACTGTTTCTTGCAAAACGCAACATTATTTACGCGTTATTTACGTTTTGTACTGGTGGTAGGATTTCTATGCAAGAATCCGTCTAGGTGGGTAATACCCCGGGGCCAGTTATTCTGCCGTGAAGCAGTGGTGTGCAAACATTACTATGCTTCGGTTTGAAGGGCACTGTGAGCTAGCGTAATCACTGGACATATGAGACTTAACAACTGATGTTTCAAGGTAATATATTTTTTGTTTTAATTGACTTCACGAGTAAATGGATAGAGGTGTTTCTGATGAACCGTTCAAATGCTACTTCATTAATAAAAGTGTTAAGACAATGTTTCACAAGGTTTGGCTTGCCTAAAGAGTTAGTGTAAGATAATGGTCCACCATTCACAAGTGGCGAAATTGCGAATTTTATTAGAAATAACGGTATCCGTCATACATTTTCGGCCGCTTATCACCCCTCTTCGAATGGAGCAGCTGAGGGAGCCGTTAAACTATGTAAAAGAGCTGTAAAAAAGCGATCAGAGAGAAGGTGGACATTGATGCAGCTTTACAAAGATATTTAATGGCATATAGAAATGTACAGCACAGTACAACTGGAGAATCACCAGCCATGGTTTTACTTATGCGGTCGTTACGCTCCAGGCTGGATTTAATTAATGGCGATAGGATACGGGAGGATAGAGTAAAGAGTTTTCAAGATAAGAAGTATATGCAAAACAGGGCCAAAGAGTATCAGCCAGAGGAAGAGGTATGGATTCGAGATTTCGGTACGAGTGATAAATGGGTGTATGGTCAAATAAAGGAAAAGTTAGGTTCACGTAATTATACCGTGGTAAGGGAAGGTGGTTTACCTACGAAAAGGCATGTAGATCAAATAAGACGTGAATCGAGATTATCAGGTATAGTTTGCTCTTCGACAGAAAACGAATTAACTAGGGATATAGGTTGTGCAAAAAAGTCCGATTCAGAACAGGTGCATCAAATACCGTCCTTTGTCGCCGAAACTGAAAATAATAGTAAAAGTAGTTCATTGGAATTGATCGCTGGGGAAAATTTTGAGTCTTCTGAAGTTAATAAGGGAAGCGATCTTTTACCGCCTAAATCACCCCAGTCATTATTACCCGTGCACCGTCCCAAACGTACCAAGAAACCTGTACTGAAATTTGGTTTTTAAATTGATTAAATTGTTGTTAATTTATATTTAGATATAAGTTGTTCGTTGTTATATTATTTTGGAATAAGTGTGAGGGTGTGAAATATGTGGTATTAATTAAACTTAATAAATAGAACAAACCTGTTGTCATATGCGGAGACTTTAACATTAACCTCCTAGAAGCTTCTTCCATCACTATTAAATTTATTTCTTTGTTGCAATCATTCAATTTAGTTAACATGTTTTTAGAACCAACACGTATTACTGGATCTAGTGCAACTTGTATAGACTATGTTTTTACAGATGTTAAGCCTTTGCACCGATCCATAATTCACAAAATCAGTTCTGATCATTCCGGACAGTTAGTATCTTTACCTTACATATTGTATAAAAAAACAAATAATAAAAAAATTGTGTTTGTTCCTGTAAATAAGTATCGTTTGGAGAAGTTTAGAAGTAACGTTAATAAAAAACTACTACATATTACTTCCTTATAATAATAATACTGACTACTTATATGAAGTAATGTTTAACCTGCTGAGCAAGGAATTTAATTCAATTTTTACTTCTAAAACTATCTCCTTGAACAGTCGCAAGACTTTTAATGAATGGGCGACAGTAGGAATCCACAGAAGTAGCTGGGAATGAGGTGATCGCCGCCAAGCCATTTCTACATCTTTATAATACTGCTGTTATTGTACATTATTTTAAATACGACTTAAATAAAAAGCCCGCTGGGTTTCTTACTGGTTCTTCCCAGGACAGAGGCATTTTTGTGAACCAGTGTAGTTTAAAAAAAGAAAAAAAATGACTTTCAATAAGTATTATGTAAATAATCTATATTGAATAAAAATTTATTCTATTCTATTCTATTCTATGTATCGAGTCGAGGGTAGAACAAGATTGTTCGATCCCTAATGCTTGTGCCTTCTCTTTGTCAGTCAGCCATTAAACAGCGTCAGAATAAGTAACGGTTTTTTTATATTTGCTTTTTACATACATACATACATAAGATCACGACTGTATCCCATAAGGGGTAGTCAGAGACTGGGCACTCACTGCAAAAACAGATAACTGCCACAATCCACGTTTCACCAAAACAATATAATGCACTTGGTATGATAGGTGGTGAGCCCATCGCCACCATGCGCTGTTGGGTGCACAGTGCAGTTTAATTCCTTACTCGCCTTTTACGAGATCCATTGGATGAGATAGAGTGGTAGTATTCTTTTATCGAGCCGCCACCACACTTGCTTTTTCTGTCAAGATAAAGCTACTTCAGTGCTTGTAGAGTTAATATCCTGTAGACGATGAAGCTCTTTCAACGAATTTTGGCTAGACCACAGACTTTTATTCAGTAATTGGCAGTATATACGTAAACCAACGACAGATTACTATGTGATCGACATTGTCAGTATGTATTTTTAACACATATTGTACATAAATTTTAGTTCTCTCGCCTTTTCTCTGTACAAACTTTAACTATGCCAAATTTCACACTGACTATTTCCTTGCTTTCGTTTAATATCCATATTGTTTTAATATGATATATATTTAAATATTATACCCTATTTCACTTCCACAACAAATGTAACGACACATCATATGTTCAAATCTAACAAGCTGTATAATGCATTCATAGAATTCTAATAATTATATGTAATATTATTGTAGTAAATTATTTAATGGTAATAATAGTACTATCCGCTCGCCTCTAGATAGTGTTACTATGCTGTTTTTTAATGAATAAAGTGACGAAACGAGCAAATAGTTCACCTGATGGTAAGTGCAACGTCTGCCTATAACAAATGCTGTGTCATCGAAAACATTTTTGTGTGATACCACACTGCGCAACACTTGAAAAGGGCCCATAACGTCTATATGTAACCTACTCCAAGGCTCCAGTATATAAGGCCAGGGTTGAGGCGGGGCTTTCGGTGGCAAACTAGCTTCTTGAGTACAGATCTCACAAATCTGACATGTATACTCAATGTCCTTGTCAATACCTGGCCACCATACATAGCTCCTTGCAATACTTTTCATTTTTACTACTCCCATGTGGCCTGTGTGGAGTTCCTTCAAAATCGACGTTCGTAACGCGGTTGGAATAATTAACCTATAACCCCATATTACTCATCCTGCCTCTAAATACAATTCAGATCTTCGATCAAAAAACGGCTAAGTGCAACATCAGAACATTGAGATGGCCAACCTGTACGTAAAAATAATATAATTCGGCATAAAACTGCATCTTTAATCGAAGCGGTCTTAACATCATTGCTTGTTACAGGTAAAAATGTGTGAACGAAATTTAAATAAGTAGTTTTGCTTTTTCTTATGTCATTAGATGAAGGATTCATCTGTAACCAACTGTAACTGTAACGATAGCGCATCCGCAACATTTTCATCGGAACGCACATATTATATATCATAATTATAACCCGCCAGCAAAATAGCCCATCTCTGCAACCGACTGGCTGCCGTAATTGGTATCCCTGACTTGCTACCAAAGAGTGCTACTAATGGTTTGTGGTCTGTTCTCAATGTGAACTTTCTACCATAAAGATATTGATGAAATTTTTTGTGCCATAGACAATACCTAATGCCTCTCAATCAATTTGTGAATAACCTTTTTCTGCAGCGTTGAATACTCTAGAAGCATACGCGATTGGCCTTTCCCCGCTGTTTGTTGCGTGTGAAATTACTGCGCCCACTCCGGTGCTGCTGGCATCCGTTGTTAACACCAGCGGCAAGTCCGGCGAGTAGTGTGTTAAGATGTCACTGGAAACCATCAGTTGTTTAATAGTGTTAAAAGCTGTATCTAACTTTCACTCCTTCTGAATTTAACATGTTTCTTCAAAAGTTCATATAGCGGTGATAGAATACAACGAATATTTTTGATAAATTTACCATAGTACATAATCATACCTAAAAATAACCGCAGCTCAGTGACATTTGTCGGTTTTGCGGTGTTTTTATTGCTCTTATCTTGTCTGGACACGTGCTCACGCCTTCTTTACTAACAACGTATCCTAAGTAGGTAACACTTTCCACAAAACAGAGCATTTATCTTTTTTAATCTTTAAGCCATATTTCTTCAAACGTTCAAATACTTTATATAAGTTTTCTAAGTGTTCCCGGTCATCCTTTCCTGTTATTATGACGTCTAAAAATACTCCAATCCGAGGCAAGTCTACAAATAACTCAGTTTTTCTTTGAAAAATACCCGGGCTTGACGACAATCCATAAATTAGCCTATTGTACCTAAACAACCCTTTATGTGTATTTATAACAGTATAGTGTTTTGAATTTTCATCTAATTCGAACTGAGCATACGCTTGCGATAAATCAAGCTTAGTAAAGCGTTGTCCGTCATTGAGCTTAGTTAAAAGATCGTCGACCCGTGGTAAAGGGAAACGGTCTACTTCTAAAAATTTATTTAAAGTTAACTTATAGTCTTCGCATATACGAATAGTGCCGTCCGATTTCATAACGGGTACAATAGGGGTTGCCCCGTCAGAAGTATCAACAGGTGTTATAATACCGTCCTTCATCAGCTGCTCGAGCGTGCGCTCCACTGGACCGCGCAGTGCATACGCCAGGGGGCGCGCGCGCATGAACACGGGACGCGCCTCTGGATGCACGCGCAGCGATACTGTCCCGCCCGTGAACCGTCCCAGTCCGTTCCCGAACACCTCACAGAATCTGGAACTTAGATTTTCAATACTTAATTTTTCTCTTATTGAACATGCATTATATGAAATTGTTGGTAACTTTAATTAAGTTCATAAATCCACTGCCTTCCAAGTAATGGCACTTTACCATTGTTAATTATATAAATCCAACTGTTTACTGCATGTCGAAGTTTTTACCCAAGTCCTAATTTTTCCTAGAGGACATGTCATTTCGCCCGTATAGTATCGGAGTGTAACATCGGCTTGAAGCAATGTGCAGTCATTAAAGAGTCTTTTGTAATCCTTAAAATTAATGCATGAAACAGTACTACCTGTATCAATTTCCATCGATAGCGGCTGATTGTTTACATAAAGAGTTATAACAAAGGGTTTATAAAGATACCAATGATTATTATCAAAAAAAAAACTTTACCTCTTGACTGCTATCGCTGTCCGCACAAGCCACAAACGAAATTTTGCGACAATTTTGCAACTGATTGCTTTTTTAAATTTGGGCACATTCGCTTCAAGTGTCTCTCATTATTACATACACGGCAAACAAAAGTGCGAAACTTGCACTTCGATTGTTCGTGATGGCCGCCACATACTGCACACTCCCCTCGTGACTCGTACACGCGTCGACTTGATGCATCCACACCATTCGTCCATGATCTCGAACGATTGATAACGCTGCCACTGTCAACTGCTCGCCTTTCAGCACCCGGTGCGCGCGTTGTCCCACGTCACGCCGTTGCCGCCCACGCTCCTTCCAAATAGCTTGACACTGCAACGTCGACGTCGACACGCTCCTTCCAGCTCCATCTTCATTAACCGCCTGAATGCTCGTATGGTATACTGCTGCAGCATTAAGCTCTGCCGCTTCCATGGCCGTAGCTATATTCAAAGCATTACAAACGTTATATCTTCCTCGGCGAATAATCTTTGTCTAATCGCTTCATTACGTAGGCCACACACTAACTGATCCCGTAAACTTTCATCCAACCAATTTTTAAAGCCACAATCCTTGCTTAGCTTTTTTAGATCAGCCACGTTCTCGGCCACAGACTCACCTGCCGTCTGCCACCTTTGTCTAAACTTAAACCGTTCAGCTAATATACTCACTCGGTTTCGGTTGTAAAGGATTTTTCATAACGCTTACGATTTCCTCGAACGATTTTCTCCGACGGTCTTGCCGGGGTACAAAGATTCACCAACAAATCATAACTTCGTGCCCCAACTACCGTAATTAACGTAGGCACTTTCAGTTCGCTTCTAATGTTATTCACTAGAAAGTATTGTTCTAGACGTTCCGCATACAACGTCCAATTGTCCGATGTCGCGTCGAACTCGCCTATCTTTCCCACGGACGTCTTGTACTTTGCGTTTATATTTTAATCCTCGTCGCTAGTGAAATGTCTAGGCACGCAAATATAAAAAAAACCGTTACTTATTCTGACGCTATTTAATGGCTGACTGACAAAGAGAAGGCACAAGCATTAGGGATCACAAACAATTTTATTCTACCCTCGACTCGATACATATTTCACAACATCCAATCGATTTTTTCTTAAAATTTATATCTTGTAAACCTTACTTAATCATAGAGTAGTGTGGTAGTGTTGTGGTGGTGGAGGTTCCCGGTGGCGGTGTTATTTTGCTCATGCACGCTTCTGTGGGAGAGCTGGCTGGTGCAAAACTAGGTAATAGACACCATTTTAAATTTTGCGTACGGATCTTAGCAAATTAACTTTCTTTTCTTCATAATATTATTACGAAACAAAATACCTGACATTGTAAAAAATATGTAACTAAAAAGAGAAAAAATAAACAAAATTATTAAAAACTAATGAAATGAAAAAAAGAAAGTACTAGCTGATTACCCGTGACTTTGTCTGTGTAGATAGGGTTTTTTTAATTATCCCGTGGGAACTATTTGACTTTCCGGAATAAAAGTATCCTATGTCCGTCTCCGGAATGGAAGCTATCTCTTCGGTCAGTCACGATCCAGGCTACACTGTACACACAGTTAATAGCTTTAATATAACACGCACCACGACGCGCGACCGCCGTAGAGAGCGGCGCGCAGCAGTCGACAATCACACCGCGTACACACGATACACCCGTGTTCCCAGGGCGGTTCTCACAGCCCAGAGTTACCGACACACAAGTCGACAGTCCGAATGGAGGCCCGCAGCCTGCCTCGGACGGTCATTAGACGACTTAAAATCATTTGAGATATTCGTATTCGAAGTCGCGCAAGCACGCAGCGAACGCGACACAGTCCGAATTTCGATTTGTTTGTAGGAGTTTATTTAAGTATTTATGTTTGGGTCAAACCAAACCTGGCACGCGGGCCCCTGGCCCGTGAGCACAGTATCCGATGAAGCTGTAACAGCCAAAAAGGCTAACAGCAATTACATCACCGAATTTTATATATCTCTTCGGCAAATTTCGTCAAGATCGGTTCAACGGTTGCATCGTGAAAAGGTAACAAACAGAGGGACAGAGAGAGCTACTTTCGCATTTATAATATTAGTATGGATACGACTTAGTTTGAGCAACGTAGGATCCACCATGCACTGTTTACTTTTTACTTTTCGATAAGTAAATAAAAAAATATACTATAACTTGAATATATTCATATAAGGTATTGCATTTAATAAACTTGCAGTACATGATTGTTAAAAAATAATTTTCTATCTATAATATTTTTTTTTCCAAGATTTAAATTTCTGCTCTTTTCGAGTATAGACGTGGGTTGTTTTATCTTCTCATCAAAGGATGGCGCCACGATCTAGTTAGGTCGTGGTATGGTTTGACCGTTCTGAATTATATATACGGTTTACTAAAGCCCCGATTGAAGTAACTGGTAGTCAGTTACTCTCGCGAACAGGATGACGGTCCCAGCCTAGGTCCCCTCTCGGGGGCCCTTGCACCATAAATAAAGGTCTCGGCTAAGCGCCCTCAGCGCTCGACCACCTTTAAATCCGGTGAAACTGTAAGATGCGTCGGGCTAACAGTGACCATCAGTCCTAAAAAAATTAAAAAAAAAAAAAGGTAATCCGTCGAAGATGTGAAAGCTATTGATGAATTTTATTGAACCCTCGGCCTTGGATCCGTTTAGTTCAGGGACAGTTGCTCCGGATTTTAATGGTTGCGAAAATGGATTTTATATCTTTCTGTATATTGTTAAAAGAAAAAAAAAATCCTATACAGGAAACCGTCTAGGTAGGTACCACCTCAGGGCCAGTTATTCTGTCTTGAAGCAGTAGTGTGCAAGCATGCTTCGGTTTGAAGGGCACTGTGAGCTAGCGTAATCACTGGGCATTTGAGACTTAAGAACTGATGTCTCTGGGTGGCGGGCGCAGTGTGGTGTCACACAGAAATATTCTGGGTGACACAGCATTTGTTGTGAGCGGACGTTGCACTTACCATCAGGTGAACGTTTTGCTCGTTTCGTCACTTTATACAATAAAAAAAAAAATGTTAGGCCACAATTTACTCGCTCGTTATGTTCGTCTATAGTCTTGCGTGGGTCCTGCGATGGGCAGACCTTTTCAGGTTCTTGTTGCTTCTCGTATAACTCTCCGTTGAAAGCGAACAGGGGATGCAGAACGTGCGGTGGTGTGCCAATTCAACCGGACAACCCGTAATCCCAGTTGGAACCAGAGTTGGAATCGAGACAAGCTCGAAGCCGCCGCCACCGTCGCGGCATGGCCAGAAACAGACGAAGAGGTTCCGTCCGATCCTGAAAGGGAGGCGAACTGGTTCCGGGGCACAATGACGCAAATTTGCGATGCATCGAAGCCCCGGACCGGACGCCCCAAGCACTGTTTGCAGTGCCGGCGCCCATACACTAGAGCCCGAAGGAGAACACGAGCTCCAGCTGAAGAGACAGCCAGTCTCTCTGGGCTTACCGAGCGGCTACAAAGGCGTTGTAGGTTGCAATTGCAGACGCCTGTTCTCAGTCCTAGGATGAGCTCCCGGAGGGACTTAATGACAATCAGTGGGGGGCGTCCTTACCGGACGGTGTTAGGTAAGCTCCGACCATGGACGCCTCCGGTGACGGAGATTCTAGATCCGGACCTGCTAGGAGAAGTGATCACTTCTCTTTTCACAGAGGGCCGGTCAAGTCCCTCTGTCTACCCCCCTGCCGTTGTGGGAGTGGCAGGACGAAACGGTAGCGGATCGTTCCCGCAACTTAAAGGGGAACTTTGTACGCGGCATTAGGTTGGCAGTTCGTAATATTAAAGCTGCAACCGAGGAACTTGCGCGACGGAAAGCCACTGCCAGCGATGTTGTCGGTGCCAGGTGCGGGGACGACCTCTACCAATGGTAATACCACAAAGGTGGTTGCGCGGAGGACTATCAACAATGAAATCGTCACTAGGCTGGAAAGAGAAAACGCAGATTTACGTGCGCAGCTCGCCAGCCTAAACACCAAGCTGGCTACGCTTACAGAAGAGATTGGTCTCTTCCGTAAGCAGACGCAAGATGGACGAATCGAGACAGTTGCCCCGCCCGCGCAATCAGTTCCAGAACCCAGCGAGGAGGAGGGTCTCATGCACCGCATAGGGGGCACTTATTGAAAGAAAACTGGCCGCCTTCGAGGCAAAATTATTCCCCGACAGGGTAATTCGGCCTACGCTAGGACCCACGGCCGGCGAGAGCATGACAGCACAGTCGCAACACCAACCGCAGAAGCCCAAAAGGCAAAAGAAAAGAAGAAAGAAGAAGCCTTTGCACCCACAGGTGACAGACCTGCCACCTGTGTCAGCGCCAGAGCGCCAATTGGCGGCACCTAAAACAGCTGGCTCATGGGCGGACGTGGCTAAAAGGTCTAAAAAGCCTAAGGTCACCCCGCAGCGGCCTAAAACTGTTGTTTCGCCATTCCCTGCACCCAAACAGGGGAATAGAAAGAGAAAGGTTCTGCGTGCTCCACCCTCTGCGGCAGTCACGGGTAACGTTGCCGGAAAGCTCTTCCATTGCTTATGCTAAAGTAATGGAGGAAGCTAAAGCCAAAATCCGCCTGGCAGACATCGGCATAGAGGCAGTCCGCCAAAAACGGGCAGTGACCGGAGGCCTTCTGCTGGAAATTGGTGGCCCGGACTGTGGACCGAAAGCAGACCAGTTGGCGGCCAAAATGCGCGAGGTTCTCTCATGTCTGAACGTCCGAATAAGTCGCCCGATTAAAGCGGGCGACTTTCGACTGAGGGACCTCGACGATGCTGTCAGCCCTGCGGAAGTGGCAGCAGCGGTTGCTGAATTAGGCGGTTGTTCGGTGGATAACATTAAAGTCGGAGAAGTCCGCCGAACACCTAGGAGTATGGGGACATGCTGGGTTCGGTGCCCGGTCACAGCGCTCCGTAAAGATCGCGGCTGCCGGGCGAGTGCGCGTGGGCTGGGGATCTGCACGGGTGGACATATTTCGAGCCCCGACCTATGCACTGCTTCAGATGCCTGGAGATAGGGCACGTTGGCAGCAGGTGCCCGAATGAAGTTAACCGGAGCACCCGCTGCTACGCCTGCGGCGAAACCGGGCACAAAGCGAGGCAGTGCACAGCGTCAGCTTTGAGGTGTCCACTGTGCTCGGACCTAGGGCGTCCCTCTGCCCATAGACTCAGGAAGAGATGCGCTGTGCCTTCAAAAAGGAGCAGGAGAAGGAACAGGCAACCTCCTCTCGCTCCTACTGCCGCGACGGACGCAGCGGCACCAGTCGCAGGACCGAGCTCTAGCTCGGAAATGGAGGTCGTTGAGGCCAGCGATTCCCGCCCCTAAAAGTCCTCCAGGGCAACCTGAACCACTGCCGCAACGCTCAGAATTTGCTTATGCAGACCGTTGCGGAGTGGCGGGTTGCCCTTGCAGTGTTGGCGGAGCCCCATGTCGTTCCCGACCACCCTCGGTGGTTCGGTGACGATGCGGGCTCCGTAGCCATCTACTGGGGGGGCGGAGAGGGAGCTCCACCCTGCATCCTATTGGGAAGGGGGCAGGGCTTCGTTGCAGTGCAATGGGGCTCCCTGGCCATAGTGGGCTACGTCTCTCCCAACAAGTCCCTCGCCGACTACGAGGAGTACTTGGACAAGGTGGCGGATTGCATCCGGGGATGTCCACCTTGTCCGTTGATCGTCTTGGGAGACTTCAATGCCCATTCCAGGGTGTGGGGGAACTCTCGGACGATCCGAAGGGAGAGACCGTACAGGAGTGGGCGGCTGGACTGGACCTCCGACTAGTGAATCGGGGGTCCGTAAGCACATGCGTACGGTGGCAGGGGGAGTCGGTCGTGGATCTCACTTGGGCGACTCCCTCTGCAATGCGTATGCTTTCGGGCTGGCGGGTCGCGGAGGAGGTGGTCACGCTCTCTGACCACCGCCACATCGTATTCGATGTCGCACTTCGCCGACCCGATGCAAGTCCAGCCGCCGAGAAGGCAGCCCCCCCGTCGTGGTGTCTCAAGCGGCTAGATCGAGACAAGCTCGAAGCCGCCGCCACCGTCGCGGTATGGCCAGAAACAGACGAAGAGGTTCCGTCCGATCCTGAAAGGGAGGCAAACTGGTTCCGGGGCGCGAGTTGGGACTGGAGATAGCCCCTCACAAGACCGAGGCGCTATGGTTCCACAAATTGTCACGTAGCAAGGAACCTCCCGACTCGTGGGTCCGAGTAGGTGGGTCCGAGGTCAGAGTGGGAAGATACATGAAGTACCTGGGCCTCCACCTGGATAGTCGCTGGGGCTTCGAAGAACACTTCGAGCGCCTGGTCCCCCGAATCGAGAGGGTAGCGGGTGCTATGCACAGACTGCTGCCCAATCTCGGGCGGCCGAGGGAGGAAGTCCGCCGCCTCTATGCGGGAGTCGTACGATCCGTAGCCTTGTACGGGGCGCCCGTATGGGCGAAAAGGCTAGCCATCCGACGCTGTAGAACTAAAATCTACAGGGTCCAGCGGAGGATGGCCATACGGATCGTACGAGGATACCGCACGGTATCTTTTGAGGCGGCGACCGTCTTGGCTCGCTTTCCGCCACTGGACATACTGGCGGAAATGGATGCGAGGGTGTATCACCGGATACGCACCCTCCGCCAGAGCGGTGGCAGCGAGCCAGATGAGGCGCTCGAGTCCATCAAACGGCAGGAACGACAGAGCGCATTGGCGACGTGGCGTGCTCGGCTCCGCGAGGAGCAATATGCACGCAAACGCGTCGTCAGTGCAGTCCTGCCGGTCTTCGAGGCCTGGATGCAGCGACGAGGAGGAAGACTCACCTACCGTCTCACACAGATAATTACCCGGGCACGGCTGCCTTCGGTGATTATCTGTGTAAGATCGGACGCGAGGCGACGGCGAACTGCTTCCACTGCGGTGGAAGGGACCAAGGACTCCGCATCCCACACCCTTTCGGTTGTGCCAGCTTGGGAGTCGAGGATCGGTGTATCCTGGTCAGCCGAATCGGACGGAACCTCTCCCTGCCAGCAGTAGTGTCGGCTATTGCTGAGCGAGACCGTGATGGTCCAGAAGGAGGCTGCCGAGAGGGATCGAGAGAGTGACCGATCCCTCTCGGAGACGCCGACGCCGCCGAGGCCATCGGCGGGTCTCGTCACGGCCCTCCCATCAGAAACGGTGATCCCCTACCAGAAACGGGGCCTTCGGGGTCGCGGCCAATCGGGGCAGGGGACCTGAACGCCCAGTAAAGCGACCCCGGGGAGGACGATGACTCGATGTGGTCTCGAGTCATCGTGACAGCACCGAGAGAGTGCTGGGGGCAGTGAGCACTGCCCCCAGGGTCGGGCTAAAAATTGTAGCGAAGCGATGGAGGGGTCACGGTTGCGTTCCGAACGGAGATCCCGTGGAGCCTCTGAAGCGCTGATGGAGGCCACCGTGGGGTTTTAGTCGGTAAGATCCGACATAACCCGGCTGCCCCCCTGGCCAGTCGGGTATCCATGCAGGATTTCCCCACGAAAAAAAAAAAAAAAAAAGGTTAGGTTAGGTTCCCCCCCGAATGGGTTCTCGCCTTGTCGTGGCGGGGGGGCTTAGTAACTGTGGCTTGGTCACCCACGGTGAAGCTAAGAGGAACCCGGTCGGCCTGTTGCCTCAGGCTGACCCGAGGAGGTCGCTCCGAGTGGGCTACGCAAGCCCACTCTGGATGCGAAGGGGTGGACTGCTGGGGGAGCAGTACGCTGCTCTGCCGAGCTCTGGAGTCGCGGAGAAGAGGAGTGTAGGTGTATCGTTGCCTCTCTCCCTGTCCTCCGCGACTCTGGCGGGGCCGTACCGCGATGCGGTGTTGGTGGACTGCTGGGGGGAGGAGTGAGTCGGCACTGCTCACCCTGCCCTTCGCAGCCGAGGTGGAGTCGCGGGGGAAGAGGAGTGTAGGTGTTGCGTTGCCTCTCTCCCTGTCCCCCGCGACTTTGGCGGGGCCGCACCGTAGTTGCGGCGGTGGTGGGGCCGCGGGGGAAGAGGAGTGTTGGTGTGTCGTTGCCTCTCTCCCTATCCTCCGCGGCCGTAACGTGGTTGGTGGCGGAGCCACAGACCAGATCCGTCCGCAGGGCCGGAAGACTGTGCTTCGAGTGCAAGTTCCTGGCCCCGTGGCCTCCGCGTGGCGGACTCGGGGGGGTCCGTTGCGCGCACAAAGGGGCCGTGTGGAAGGCGCGTCGCGTGTTCCGGCGCGCCTTGCTAGGAAGGAGAGGAGAGGATTATCCTCTCCCGAGAGGGGCCGCCGACGAGGCGGCCGCGCCGGTGGGTCGCGGATGTGTGCGTGAGCGTTCCCGTGGCCCTGCCAACATGCGGCGATGGCGGAACACATGGGGTTTTAGTCGGTGCAAGTCCGACATAACCCGTCCTTCCCCCCGTGAAGGCGGGTATGCGTAGGCATTTCCCCATGTAAAAAAAAAAAAAAAAAAGGTTATGTTAGGTTAGGTTAGGTCCCCCCCCAATGGGTTCTGGCCTTGTCGTGGCAAGGGGTGGGGGGGGGGCTCAGTAACCGTGGCTAGGTCACCCACGGAGAAGCTAAGAGGAGCCCACGTGGTCGGCCTGTGCGACGGCTGACCCGAGGAGGTCGCTCCGAGTGGGCTACGCAAGCCCACTCCGGACGCGAATAGGAGGACTGCTGGGGGGAGCAGTACGCTGCCCTCCGCAGCCGAGGTGGAGTCGCGGAGGAAGAGGAGTGTAGGTGTATCGTTGCCTCTCTCCCTATCCTCCGCGACTCTGGCGGGGCCGTACCGTCGATGCGGTAATGGTGGACTGCTGGGGGGAGGAGTGAGTCGACACTGCTCACCCTGCCCTTTGCAGCCGAGGTGGAGTCGCGGGGGAAGAGGAGTGTAGGTGTTGCGTTGCCTCTCTCCCTGTCCCCCGCGACTTTGGCGGGGCCGCACCGTAGATGCGGCGGTGGTGGGGCCGCGGAGGGAGAGGAGTGTTGGTGTGTCGTTGCCTCTCTCCCTATCCTCCGCGGCCGTAACGTGGTTGGCGGCGGAGCCACAGACCAGATCCGCTGCCGGGGCCAGGAAGACTGGTGCTTTCGAGTGCAAGTCTCCTGGCCCCGTGGCCTCCGCGTGGCGGACTCGGGGGGGTTCGTTGCGCGCACAAAGGGGGCCGTGCTGGAAGGCGCGTCCTGTGTTCCGGCGCGCCTTGCTGGGAAGGGGAGTGGGGAGGAGCTGTCCTCTCCCGAGAAGGGGCCGCCGATGTTAGGCGGCCAGCGCCGGTGGGGTCGCGGATGTGTGCGTGAGCGTTCCCTGCCAACATGCTGCGGCGAAGGCGGAACATCATGGGGTTTTAGTCGGTGCAAGTCCGACATAACCCGTCCTTCCCCCCGTGAAGGCGGGTATGCGTTAGGCATTTCCCCATGTAAAAAAAAAAAAAAAAAAGGTTAGGTTAGGTTAGGTTTTTTTTTTATTATTATTTTTACTGCTATTGCTCCTCTGACACAGATCAGAGACATTGTATTCGATATGTTACTTGTATATCCAATCGTTTTTTTTTTGCACCTTTTTCTCTTTAAATGAGATATAAATATATGAGAATACGAAAGTATACTAGGCACGTGATGACCATCACTATATCTAATTTCTTAATTACATCTTTATTATATTTTTTTTTTCTTTTTTTTGATTTTTTTTTATTAGTACTTTTACATTTCTTATAGTATATAACTTAGTATATTACTTACAATATACTATCTTTATATACATTTCTTACA
>JAHVAK010000194.1:0-45649 GCA_019845155.1 Luehdorfia chinensis | reverse complement strand
TCCAAACCTGAGACATTCCTATGCCTGAGGTACTGTAACGTATAATAACGTAAATAAGAATGTTAATGAAACTAATTTTTTTACCACTATAATCAATCTGAAGGGTATATACTGTTTTAACGCGCTAATCTCAAGAAATACTAATACGATTCGAAAAATTCTTCAGCATTAGATAGCACGTTTATTGAGGAATATTATAGGCTAAGAAGCTTCATGCTTCGGCCTTAGGAATAATCATATGATACCGCATCTAGCACTCGGACCACGCTTACTCGCTGGCAGCAGCTGTGCGGACATGCGAGTACACTGGGCTGCGCCTTGTTAGATTAAAAATTAAGGATCCTAATGGGCCGAGAAGGACTTAACTGTGAATGCTTATGCCATGAAGATACCATGCCGGAAGGAATCATGTGAGCGGCTTATTGTATGCAGGGCACGTCTAGTATTTCCATAAAGGCCTAGTCTGTCGCGACATGGATCTTTTTGGCAATTTGACTGACCGATCTCCTCTAGAGTAAATTTCACAAATCTTAGATTCTCATGTAATACTCGTCAGACATTTTACTGGCCAAAAAGAAAAAAAGCTTTATTTAAGCTAATATAATATAATCGTGATTATGATTTTTTTTTTAAAGAGGGGGGATTACAAGTTTTCGTATTCGATTTATCCCCATAGTCAATCCGCTGCAGTGGACCGTAACTGTCTAAAATTAATAAGTAATCCTTTAAGGATTTTTTTACCTCTTTATAGAGTCACAAACGGTTGCTGTATGATCAAGATCTGAAAATCAATAAGCAGAATTTTTACCGTATATTACATTGTGTTAATTACGAGAGCAAATTAAAAGACAACCTTTTTACTAATAATTAATAATACCTTTTATTTGTTCCAGTTATAATAAAGAACGTATAAAATGTTCAGTATTGCTAACGAGACACAACAAATCAAGTTAATGGATATAGCTGCCTTCTGGAATCTGCCTCCGAATTTATTAAGTCAATATGTCGCTGTCCAAACTAGAAAAATAATTACAATTTTAGGATACATTTTCACTGTACATTCGCCTAGAACTCAAAATGATTCGCAAAACTAATATATACTGTAATTTACAATCTATAAAACTACAAAATGTAAAGTAAGTTGAGCATAGGCCTCCTCTAATCTTGTAAGGGTTTTGGAGTCGGGGAGATTGCGCCATACTGTTGCCTTGAACAGCTATAATATGTAATATGTTGGTTTGTGTGCGTAGGTGCGCGCGTGTTTTTGTGTGTTTGTGTGTGCGTTTTTAATAATTAACAAGCCTATTCATTTTTTGTTAGTAAAGCAAAGGGAAGTAAAATTATTTCTCAGGTTTTTTACTACCAAGGACGACGAGAACAATCGATCAAAAATTGCTATTACTATTTTAGTATACTGAGAGCAGGGATGAAGTTGAAATTGCTCGTGTATTCGAAATATTTAAATAATTTTCCGTCACCCTGATTCATCTTCTGGGTGTCATTAAAATTAGCTAAGGGAAATCTATATCCAGAAGTTAAATCGTTTCTTTTTTTGAAGAAAGAAACTTTGTCACTGGAAAACTTTCTGAATCAATCCAAGTGTCCAAGTATAATTTGAAAAAAAAAAAGAAACAAAACGAATGGCATAACACTCAGTTATATAGCTAAGTGTTACCTGAGTAAGTAGTAACAGTGCATACTCCGTATGTACTGAGTTATTTGATATTAATCTGACAAATGAAAATTCAATGTGAGATTAGATATTAACAAATAAATTAAAATAATTAAACCGTTAACATATTGTAAACGCCCCCCCCCCCCCCCCCCCCACCTCCGTATCACGTTATTAAGCTTATTTTTTTCTTTACGCTCAAAGTATTTTTTTATCTAACTTTAAGCTGATCTCGAGATTAATTACGTTTTACTGTTACCCTGAGACGTTAAATTTCGCATACTATTTCAGCTTTGAATTCATTTAAAGTGTCTTGCCATGAGCAGATCTTACATGCAGTAAAACGTACGGAACATTGACGGAAACAATTTCAAGAGGAGTACCTTAACATAATATAGTAAAATAAATAAACAGAGAAATAAAACCAGTTAAATTCAAAAGACTGAGATTTATTTGAGATTGTTGCTGCAATTTTAATTAAAAATATGGAATTAATGCCATTGCCTTAAAGTATTATCCTAAGTTTCGTTTTCCAAATCAACATTTTGCTGGATTAAAAAAATCAAAGAATTCATAAAAATTAATGTTTTGGCCTGTTTCATCGTTTAATTTGTTTTTGTAAAAACAAAAATAATTCACTTGAGAGTACTTTAGGAAACTGCACTAAAAAGGATGCTCTTTTGGTTTATATTTTCTCAGTTAACTTCTCAATATTAACAGGCCATATTGGGAGATGAGTTTTCACACTCGGTGTACGGAAGTCATTAGTTTGTAGTTGGGCGACGACGATTGTTCAAAAAGTTGTGAAGAAAGAAAAAAACCAGATGGCTAGGTGTAGGTACGCATCATCGTGAAATAATTTCTTCCTTTGGGCACTACAAATCTAGCTGTACATTCATCTGTATATGCCAACCACATAATATGCCTGAAGAATTAGTGCAAATACAAAAAAAAAAACATTCGATTCTCGTACCCCTGCACGATGTTTTTCATCATTTAATGCTCCTCATCACAATTGTCCATGATGGGCCGTTACAAGATAGCCACCTTCGGAAATCGGTAGTCGTTGTGTAGTTATCCAGATTTTTTTGGTAAAAATGTGTGTGATACATATGTACTATATATAATAGAACTGTAGGAGAGTCAATTCTTTACATTAAAATATTTTAGGAAAAATACGCCGGGAGTTATCTAGACCAGTGGAAGCCAAAATATACCCTTTTTGTAATTTTTGTCCATCTGTCCCTTGTACACGTAAAAACGATCGAACGGATTTTTAAGCAATTTGGTATAGTATTGCTCCGGAGCAACATTCAGACAATTATGTTTTACATATTCCGATTTTGTGGCTTGGTTTACTCTGTTTAATTTTGGGATTCGGCTGTAGATTTTGATTGTCATTCATTCATATTTTTGGTTCGATTATATATCAATAATTCAAAGCTGAACGTGGCACGGTGCCTATATAATGACCATAGGTGCAACAATACACATCGACATGTAAGGAAAATAAAAGTTAAATTAAACGGGATAAAATCCGTTAATTAAATTAAGTATCGCTAAAATAATTTTAATATAATTTTCTGTACAATAAATATATATATATAACGTTTAGAACACCTATGCGTTGATCAAAATCTGATTTTTTTTTCATAAAATTACAATCTAAAATTTTCATCCAACAAACCTGCGGGTGGCACAAACTCGTCGCAGGTGTGGAAGACGAGTGCGACTCAGTACCAACATAAAAGTAATAATATAGATGGTATCTAAGATGTAAAAGCTGTATTATGATAGACTTGAGAGTTGAATAGGAGTCCGCGGTAAACACCGAATCGAACCGATGTGTTATTGAATAATATCATCTTAGTGCCGATGTTGTAACGAGTCTGTTGTAGTAATACGACCTTCTCGTGGACATCGTGCACTCCTGTCGCTTGTGGTCGAGGTTTTGCTGGTGTGGATGTCTTGGTTGGTTATTATATGGAGGCTCTTGTGGTGGCGTTTACCCGGCGGTCGATAGTCCGTATAATGCAAGTTGCGTTCTCTGTATTTGCGCGGCTTTGCGGCGGTTGCTTGGACATTTTGACAGCCACAATGGTTCCATTTTTTTATTTGATAAAGTGATAAACCGGCAAAACGTTCACCTGATGGTAAGTGCAACGTCTGCCCATAACAAATGCAGTGTCACCCAGAACATATATGTGTGACACCTCACTGTGCCATCATCCTGAGACAGACATCAGTTCTTAAGTCTCAAATGCCCAGTGATTACGCTATCTCACAGTGCCCTTCAAACCGAAACAACGCGGGGGCTTTATGTGTTGGGCCTGACTGCCCGTGATTATTCGACATGTGCCTAAACAGTGTAGTTGTAAGACGTCCACACGCATTGACATTCGATACTTCGGTCGATTTTGTGCTTACGCACTATCAATATCAGTTTTGCTGTGAAAACGGCCCTCAACATCGCACGTTATTATATACTATATATAATCATTATATATATATATATATATATATATATATATATATATATATATATATGTATATAATAACTAGACAATTAGATGTTGCCATAAATCCATAAAAAGAGTTACCGGAAAGAAGACAAATAAATACATAATACCCGTGTTATCAATGAAATTCATCCTAAAATTACGATGGAAATAAATAAAAAAAACTGGTAGAACTTATATAAATAAACGTTAGGTATTTACTCTTAATATATTCCTGCATACAAGTCCAAGTACGTTAATCATTACGCCATAAAAATAGGCATATGAGGTAAAAGAATGAAATCTTATTGGCGTTTTTTTTAATAGAATTGTAGTTTGAGGACCTCTTGGAAAGATCATGGCTCAGTAGAGACAATAATCTCGTAGAAAAATATTTCTACTAAAAACCATGAAGAAGAAGTGACTTTGGAGACAAAAGCTAGAAGTGAATCCTGAATATTATATTTTATTGAAACATACGAGTAGTAATTATTATTTTAAAGTATGTAATTATTCATCATCATCATCATCATCATTTCAGCCTACCATAGTCCACTGCTGAAACATAGGCCTCCCCATAGATTGCCACAAAACACGGTCCTGAGCCACCTGCATCCATCGACTTCCTGCAAAACCGTGAAGGTCGTCGCTCCATCTAGTGGGGGGGTCGCCCTACACTTGCGTTTGCCGGTACGAGGTTGCCACTCGAGAACCTTTCTTTCTTCCCCAACGGTTATCGGTTCTCCGAGCTATATGGCCGGCCCATTGCCACTTCAGCTTGCTAATCCTTAGGGCTATGTCGGTTACTCTAGTTCTGCTGCGGATAACATCGTTACGGATTTTATCTCGCAGAGAAACTCCGAGCATAGCCCTTTCCATAGCTCGCTGAGCGATTCTGAGCTTCCTCATGCGGCCTGCAGTGAAGGACCACGTCTCGGTTCCATATGTCATCACTGGCAACACGCACTGGTTGTACACTTTTGTTTTGAGGGATTGAGGTATACTCGACGAGAAGATGTGACGCAGTTTCCCGAACGCTGCCCAGCCGAGTTGGATCCGTCGATTGACCTCTTGGTCGAAGTTGGACCTACCTAGTCGGACAATCTGTCCTAGGTATACATATTCGTCAACAACTTCGATCGTAGTGTTCCCAACAATAACCGGTATAGGTGTGACATGGACGTTAGACATGATCTTCGTCTTGTCCATGTTCATCTTAAGACCTACCCGTTGGGAGACACTATTGAGGTCATTGAGCATAGCGCTAAGGTTCCAGCGATTCTGCCATTATGACTATGTCGTCGGCAAATCGAAGGTGAGTGATGTATTCGCCATTGATGTTGATACCGTATCCTTTCCAGTCCAGTAGCTTGAAAACATTTTCCAATGCAGCGGTGAAGAGTTTCGGGGATATTACATCACCCTGTCTTACACCTTTCTGCAATTGGATCGGTTTCGTACTCTGGTTCTGTACTCGGATAGCCATCGTAGCATTGGTATACAAGCACTGCAACACATCGATATACCGACAGTCAATTCGGCACCGCTGAAGCGACTCTAGCACCGCCCAAATTTCGACGGAATCGAAGGCTTTCTCATAGTCCACATACGCCAGACATAGCGGAAGGTTGTACTCATCGGTCTTTTGTACAATCTGGCGAAGGGTATGTATGTGGTCTATGGTACTATAGCCTTTTCGGAATCCGGCTTGTTCGGGAGGCTGGAAGTCATCAAGTCTGCTTGCGAGACGATTCGTTATGACTCTCGAAAACAGCACGTAGACGCGGCTTAGAAGCGATATCGGTCTATAGTTCTTCAAGAGGGCGTTATCGCCCTTCTTGAAGAACAGGACAACCACGCTTCTACTCCACGCTTCCGGCGTAGCGCCGCCCCGGATGACGGAATTAAAGAGCCTCTGAAGGACTACTAGTATCGGTTTTCCACCCGCTTTCAGAAGCTCTGCTGTGATTCCATCCTCACCCGGCGCTTTGCCATTCTTAAGCTGTTTGAGAGCCATACTAATCTCGCTCAGACTGACGTCCGGGATATCATCGGAATAGTGTCGGACGAGATTTGCTCTTGGGTCGTTACTCACACTAGTGTGTGGCTCCAACGACGATGTGTACAGCTGTCCATAAAATCTCTCGATCTCACTCAAATCTCTGCTCCAGCGGAAATGACGCCACCGCTTTCGGTCCTCAACTTAGTCAGTTGGCTCTTTCCGGCAGACAGATCCCTGGCAAAAACCTTGGAGCCTTAGGTTTCGCTCTATCGCTTCCTCAATACGAGCTGTATTGAAGTTGCGAAGGTCTCCGCCGCATACATTTGGAGATCTGTCTGTTCAGTTGCCGATATGCTGACGCATCAGTTGAGGATTGCAGCCTCATTTCTCGCCTAGCCTCCATGAGATTGAGAGTGTGGTCGGAGAGTTTTTCTGGATCTTTTTTGGTGCGGTGGGTCTTGCAAAACTTTGCCCCCACCGCATGGACAGTTTCCACGAGCCTCTCGTTCATATCGTCCACTGTAACGCAATCTTCCAGGCACTGAAAACGATTTTGCAATTCGAGCTGGAAGCTTTCTGGGTTTTGGATAAGGGCAGGAGAATGGACGGAGCGTGGACTTCACCAGACGTGACCATCTCCAGCTTTACGTTCAGGTTCAATGTGCCTCTTACCATTCGGTGATCACTGCCGGTTTTCACCCTAGCGATCACAGCAGACATCATTGAACAGCTGTCGTTCGGTCGTCATGATGAAGTCGATCTCGTTTTTGGAGGAACCGTCCGGGCTCATCCAAGTCCACTTTCTGTGGGGCCGCTTTTGAAAGAAGGAGTTCATCATAAAGAGTCCCTCCTTCTCCATAAAGTCGGCCAGCTGTTGGCCCCTTTGGTTCCGTTGCCCTATTCAAATTGCCCCACTACCAGCTCATCGTCTTTTTTCATGCCCAGCTTCGCGTTAAAGTCTCCCATCAACACCGTGTAGTGAGTTTTGGAGAATGTATGGCTTTTGGAGATATCCTCATACATTACCTCCACCTCATCATCCGGGTGTGCCGAGGTAGGTGCGTATACCTGTATGACCTTCAGCGAATACCGTTTGGTTATTCTGAGTATAAGGTACGCAACCCTAGTCGACACACTCCCGATCTTGACAACGTTGTTAATGAGAGACTTGTGGACGATAAACCCGACACCTCCTTGGGACAGATGGTCGCCCTCCCGTGGTAGACAAGTTACCGGATTCAAGGATTACCGTGTCCTCCCCCTGTCTTCGGACTTCAGATAATCCTATAATATCCCAACGTAACTTGCTCACCTCCTCTTCCAGCTCCAAGATCTTCTCGTCGGTCCTCAGCGTGCGTGCGTTGAATGTTGCCAGGTCCAGTCGTCGGTGATGGTAGCAAGATCTCCTCCTCCGGAGATTCTTCGCACCCCCCTGCCCCGCCGTTACCATGACCGCTACCGTAGCCAGGACTAGCGGGGCCGCCGGAGACTAGGGGCCGTTGTGCCCATCTTTAGGAAGATTTAGTTTTGGCACCGAACTTCGACGTAACATAGACGAAATGTCTTGACGTATGGCCTACTAAATTTTCTTACCGATATTGTTTTATACAGACAATTCTCGTCACTTCGTATAATTTAATCGTACAGGATTCTTCGCGGTAGTATTACGAATTCATTACTTTTGATAATAATTTTAATGTATGTTTTGACAGATTAAAGAGCGCGCGTAATCTATGATCTTCGTCTGCGGTCAACAGTCGCGTTACAGCCGTTCATGCGTTGATATTGGTGTCTGACATTCTTTTTGGTTGTTAATTTTGATATTTTTCTGTATGTTTATTTATGCCTATCATTATATTCAGCTGTTTCACGCTTATTGAAAGTTTCGATGCAATTATTAAAATCAAATGCTGTTAAAACTTTCCTTAATTCGCTGGATAAATTGTCTATGGTGTTTATGGTATGCAGATCGGTACGTTTTTAATGAATAACTTAACAAATTTTTACATACATGGTTCAGGCTCTTACCGCTTCCTGGAATATCATTTTAGCTCGTATTTTGATACACGTACTAATGAAATCATGGTCTCTCATCTCTACGAGAAATTTAATGATGTTATAAATCTTGCGCGCGTGGTCTTGAGATCTTCTAGCCAGCGAATTTTATTTATTAGTTCTAGTACGTACTGTTTCCATTCGCGTAAATATAAGAAATCATTGTAGTAATATTTTATTTTAGTTCTTAATTAATATTCGTATTTGTATAGAAACGACATAATAGTCTCCGTTTTTGTACAATAAAGGCGTGTATAAAATTTCAGTCAACCGTTGGGACATAATTTGTTGTATGCAAAAATAAAGTTAGTATGAAAAACAACGATCTTTACTGAAAATGATGTAACATAAAGCTGTTAACTTCTTTTTTGTCCGTCTTTATAATAAATACTTCAGTTAAATTTTACTGTGTTAAATGTCACTACGTTGAAATTTTTATGTAAGAAAGAAAGTTTTTTTTTCATGCTCTATGTTGTGTTTAGGCAATGCCACGAGATTGCTTTCATTTCGACAAAGAAATGGTAGAGTAGCCATAATGCTATTGTTTGATACAAGCAAAATAATAAAATCTTTTATACGAGTATACATTTGTCACTACTGTTTCTACAATAAAATAATTTAAGATGATAGGTTATGAGATGTTATAAAAAGTCTATCAATTTATCCGGGCTGTGTAAATATCTAGCACGATTATTAATTATTAATTACGAAAATTAATATATAGCCGTGTGGTAGCAGTGTTAAAGAATTTTCCCCATTTCATCCCATGGGTGTCGTAAAATGTTTGTATGTATAATGAATGCATTATGGCAGACCGAAATTTTTCAAGCCGGCAACGGCAGCGGTTTCTAAGGTGAGATGTGTATGGGATATCGATCGTAACTCTGTTTGCAATGTGTGGCGATTACGGAAAATTGTCCAAACCTGAGACATTCCTATGCCTGAGGTACTGTAACGTATAATAACGTAAAATAAGAATGTTAATGAAACTAATTTCTTTTACCACTATAATCAATCTGAAGGGTATATACTGTTTTAACGCGCTAATCTCAAGAAATACTAATACGATTCGAAAAATTCTTCAGCATTAGATAGCACGTTTATTGAGGAATATTATAGGCTAAGAAGCTTCATGCTTCGGCCTTAGGAATAATCATATGATACCGCATCTAGCACTCGGACCACGCTTACTCGCTGGCAGCAGCTGTGCGGACATGCGAGTACACTGGGCTGCGCCTTGTTAGATTAAAAATTAAGGATCCTAATGGGCCGAGAAGGACTTAACTGTGAATGCTTATGCCATGAAGATACCATGCCGGAAGGAATCATGTGAGCGGCTTATTGTATGCAGGGCACGTCTAGTATTTCCATAAAGGCCTAGTCTGTCGCGACATGGATCTTTTTGGCAATTTGACTGACCGATCTCCTCTAGAGTAAATTTCACAAATCTTAGATTCTCATGTAATACTCGTCAGACATTTTACTGGCCAAAGAAGAAAAAAAGCTTTATTTAAGCTAATATAATATAATCGTGATTATGATTTTTTTTTTAAAGAGGGGGGATTACAAGTTTTCGTATTCGATTTATCCCCATAGTCAATCCGCTGCAGTGGACCGTAACTGTCTAAAATTAATAAGTAATCCTTTAAGGATTTTTTTACCTCTTTATAGAGTCACAAACGGTTGCTGTATGATCAAGATCTGAAAATCAATAAGCAGAATTTTTACCGTATATTACATTGTGTTAATTACGAGAGCAAATTAAAAGACAACCTTTTTACTAATAATTAATAATACCTTTTATTTGTTCCAGTTATAATAAAGAACGTATAAAATGTTCAGTATTGCTAACGAGACACAACAAATCAAGTTAATGGATATAGCTGCCTTCTGGAATCTGCCTCCGAATTTATTAAGTCAATATGTCGCTGTCCAAACTAGAAAAATAATTACAATTTTAGGATACATTTTCACTGTACATTCGCCTAGAACTCAAAATGATTCGCAAAACTAATATATACTGTAATTTACAATCTATAAAACTACAAAATGTAAAGTAAGTTGAGCATAGGCCTCCTCTAATCTTGTAAGGGTTTTGGAGTCGGGGAGATTGCGCCATACTGTTGCCTTGAACAGCTATAATATGTAATATGTTGGTTTGTGTGCGTAGGTGCGCGCGTGTTTTTGTGTGTTTGTGTGTGCGTTTTTAATAATTAACAAGCCTATTCATTTTTTGTTAGTAAAGCAAAGGGAAGTAAAATTATTTCTCAGGTTTTTTTACTACCAAGGACGACGAGAACAATCGATCAAAAATTGCTATTAACTATTTTAGTAGTACTGAGAGCAGGGATGAAGTTGAAATTGCTCGTGTATTATGAAATATTTAAATAATTTTCCGTCACCCTGATTCATCTTCTGGGTGTCATTAAAATTAGCTAAGGGAAATCTATATCCAGAAGTTAAATCGTTTCTTTTTTTAGAAGAAAGACTTTGTCACTGGAAAAATTCTGAATCAATCCAAGTGTCCAAGTAATAATTTGAAAAAAAAAAAGAAACAAAACGAATGGCATAACACTCAGTATGATACTAAGTGTGTACCTGAGTATGTACACAGTGCATACTCCGTATGTACTGAGTATTTGATATTAATCTGACAAATGAAAATTCAATGTGAGATTAGATATTAACAAATAAATTAAAATAATTAAACGCGTTAAAATATTGTAAACGCCCCCCCCCCCCCCACCTCCGTATCACGTTATTAAGCTTATTTTTTTCTTTAACGCTCAAAGATATTTTTTATATCTAACTTTAAGCTGATCTCGAGATTAATTACGTTTTACTGTTACCTGAGACGTTAAATTTCGCATACTATTTCAGCTTTGAATTCATTTAAAGTGTCTTGCCATGAGCAGATCTTACATGGCAGTAAAACGTACGGAACATTGACGGAAACAATTTCAAGAGGAGTACCTTACATAAATATAGTAAAAATAAATAAACAGAGAAATAAAAACCCAAGTTAAATTCAAAAGACTGAGATTTATTTGAGATTGTTGCTGCAAATTTTAATTAAAAATATGGAAATTAATGCCATTGCCTTAAAGTATTATCCTAAGTTTCGTTTCCAAGATTCAACATTTTGCTGGGATTAAAAAAATCAAAGAATTCATAAAATTAATGTTTTGGCCTGTTTCATCGTTTAATTTTGTTTTTGTAAAAAACAAAAATAATTCACTTGAGAGACTTTAGGAAACTGCACTAAAAAGGATGCTCTTTTGGTTTATATTTTCTCAGTTAACTTCTTCAATATTAACAGGGCCATATTGGGAGATGAGTTTTCACACTCGGTGTACGGAATGTCATTAGTTTGTATTGGGCGACGACGATTGTTCAAAAGTGGTGAAGAAAGAAAAAAACGCAGATGGCTAGGTGTAGGTACGCATCATCGTGAAATAATGATATTCCTTTGGCACTACAAATCTAGCTGTACATTCATCTGTATATGCCAACCACATAATATGCCTGAAGAATTAGTGCAAAATACAAAAAAAAAAACATTCGATTCTCGTACCCCTGCACGATGTTTCATCATTTATATGCTCCTCATCACAATTGTCCATGATGGGCCGTTACACGATAGCCACCTTCGGAAAATCGGTAGTCGTTGTGTAGTTATCCAGATTTTTTATGGTAAAATGTGTGTGATACATATGTACTATATATAATAGAACTGTAGGAGAGTCAATTCTTTACATTAAAAATATTTTAGGAAAAATACGCCGGGGAGTTATCTAGACCAGTGGAAGCCAAAAATACCCTTTTTTGTAATTTTTGTCCATCTGTCCCTTGTACACGTAAAAACGATCGAACGGATTTTTAAGCAATTTGGTATAGTTATTTGCTCCGGAGCAACATTCAGACAATTATGTTTTACATATTTCACGATTTTGTGGCTTGGTTTACTCTGTTTAATTTTGGGATTCGGCTGTAGATTTTGATTGTCATTCATTCATATTTTTGGTTCGATTAATATATCAATAATTCAAAGCTGAACGTGGCACGGTGCCATATATAATGACCATAGGTGCAACAATACACTCGACATGTAAGGAAAATAAAAGTTAAATTAAACGGGATAAAATCCGTTAATTAAAATTAAGTATCGCTAAAATAATTTTAATAATAATTTTCTGTACAATAAATATATATATATAACGTTTAGAACACCTATGCAGTTTGATCAAAATCTGATTTTTTTTTCATAAAAATTACAATCTAAAATTTTTCATCCAACAAACCTGCGGTGGCACAAACTCGTCGCAGGTGTGGAAGACGAGTGCGACTCAGTACCAACATAAAAGTAATAATATAGATGGTATCTAAGATGTAAAAGCTGTATTATGATAGACTTGAGAGTTGATAGGAGTCCGCGGTAAACACCGAATCGAACCGATGTGTTATTGAATTAATATCATCTTAGTGCCGATGTTGTAACGAGTCTGTTGTAGTAATACGACCTTCTCGTGGACATCGTGCACTCCTGTCGCTTGTGGTCGAGGTTTTGCTGGTGTGGATGTCTTGGTTGGTTATTATATGGAGGCTCTTGTGGTGGCGTTTACCCGGCGGTCGATAGTCGTATAATGCAAGTTGCGTTCTGCTGTATTTGCGCGGCTTTGCGGCGGTTGCTTGGACATTTTGACAGCCACAATGGTTCCATTTTTTTATTTGATAAAGTGATAAAACCGGCAAAACGTTCACCTGATGGTAAGTGCAACGTCTGCCCATAACAAATGCAGTGTCACCCAGAACATATATGTGTGACACCTCACTGTGCCCATCATCCTGAGACATCAGTTCTTAAGTCTCAAATGCCCAGTGATTACGCTATCTCACAGTGCCCTTCAAACCGAAACACGCGGGGGCTTTATGTGTTGGGCCTGACTGCCCGTGATTATTCGACATGTGCCTAAACAGTGTAGTTGTAAGACGTCAACACGCATTGACATTCGATACTTCGGTCGATGTTTGTGCTTACGCACTATCAATATCAGTTTTGCTGTGAAAAACGGCCCTCAACATCGCACGTTATTATATACATATATATATATTCATATATATATATATATATATATATATATATATATATATATATATATATGTATATAATAACTAGACAATTAGATGTTGCCATAAATCCATAAAAAGAGTTACCGGAAAGAAGACAAATAAATACATAATACCCAGTGTTATCAATGAAATTCATCCTAAAATTACGATGGAAATAAATAAAAAAAAACTGGTAGAACTTATATAAATAAACGTTAGGTATTTACTCTTAATATATTCCTGCATACAAGTCCAAGTACGTTAATCATTACGCCATAAAAATAGGCATATGAGGTAAAAGAAATGAAAATCTTATTGGCGTTTTTTTTAATAGAATTGTAGTTTGAGGACCTCTTGGAAAGATCATGGCTCAGTAGAGACAATAATCTCGTAGAAAATATTTCTACTAAGAAACCATGAAGAAGAAGTGACTTTGGAGACAAAAGCTAGAAGCTGAATCCTGAATATTATATTTTATTGAAACATACGAGTAGTAATTATTATTTTAAAGTATGTAATTATTCATCATCATCATCATCATCATTTCAGCCTACCATAGTCCACTGCTGAACATAGGCCTCCCCCATAGATTGCCACAAAACACGGTCCTGAGCCACCTGCATCCATCGACTTCCTGCAAAACCGTGAAGGTCGTCGCTCCATCTAGTGGGGGGTCGCCCTACACTGCGTTTGCCGGTACGAGGTTGCCACTCGAGAACCTTTCTTCCCCAACGGTTATCGGTTCTCCGAGCTATATGGCCGGCCCATGGCCACTTCAGCTTGCTAATCCTTAGGGCTATGTCGGTTACTCTAGTTCTGCTGCGGATAACATCATTACGGATTTTATCTCGCAGAGAAACTCCGAGCATAGCCCTTTCCATAGCTCGCTGAGCGATTCTGAGCTTCCTCTTGCGGCCTGCAGTGAAGGACCACGTCTCGGTTCCATATGTCATCACTGGCAACACGCACTGGTTGTACACTTTCGTTTTGAGTGATTGAGGTATACTCGACGAGAAGATGTGACGCAGTTTCCCGAACGCTGCCCAGCCGAGCTGGATCCGTCGATTGACCTCTTGGTCGAAGTTGGACCTACCTAGTCGGACAATCTGTCCTAGGTATACATATTCGTCAACAACTTCGATCGTAGTGTTCCCAACAATAACCGGTATAGGTGTGACATGGACGTTAGACATGATCTTCGTCTTGTCCATGTTCATCTTAAGACCTACCCGTTGGGAGACACTATTGAGGTCATTGAGCATAGCGCCAAGGTTTTCCAGCGATTCTGCCATTATGACTATGTCGTCGGCAAATCGAAGGTGAGTGATGTATTCGCCATTGATGTTGATACCGTATCCTTTCCAGTCCAGTAGCTTGAAAACATTTTCCAATGCAGCGGTGAAGAGTTTCGGGGATATTACATCACCCTGTCTTACACCTTTCTGCAATTGGATCGGTTTCGTACTCTTGTTCTGTACTCGGATGGCCATCGTAGCATTGGTATACAAGCACTGCAACACATCGATATACCGACAGTCAATTCGGCACCGCTGAAGCGACTCTAGCACCGCCCAAATTTCGACGGAATCGAAGGCTTTATCATAGTCCACATACGCCAGACATAGCGGAAGGTTGTACTCATCGGTCTTTTGTACAATCTGGCGAAGGGTATGTATGTGGTCTATGGTACTATAGCCTTTTCGGAATCCGGCTTGTTCGGGAGGCTGGAAGTCATCAAGTCTGCTTGCGAGACGATTCGTTATGACTCTCGAAAACAGCACGTAGACGCGGCTTAGAAGCGATATCGGTCTATAGTTCTTCAAGAGGGCGTTATCGCCCTTCTTGAAGAACAGGACAACCACAGCTTCTACTCCACGCTTCCGGCGGAGCGCCGCCTCGGATGACGGAATTAAAGAGCCTCTGAAGGACTACTAGTATCGGTTTTCCACCCGCTTTCAGAAGCTCTGCTGTGATTCCATCCTCACCCGGCGCTTTGCCATTCTTAAGCTGTTTGAGAGCCATACTAATCTCGCTCAGACTGACGTCCGGGATATCATCGGAATAGTGTCGGACGAGATTTGCTCTTGGGTCGTTACTCACACTAGTGTGTGGCTCCAACGACGATGTGTACAGCTGTCCATAAAATCTCTCGATCTCACTCAAAATCTCTGCTCCAGCGGAAATGACGCCACCGCTTTCGGTCCTCAACTTAGTCAGTTGGCTCTTTCCGGCAGACAGATCCCTGGCAAAAACCTTGGAGCCTTAGTTTCGCTCTATCGCTTCCTCAATACGAGCTGTATTGAAGTTGCGAAGGTCTCGCCGCATACATTTGGAGATATGTCTGTTCAGTTGCCGATATGCTGACGCATCAGTTGAGGATTGCAGCCTCATTTCTCGCCTAGCCTCCATGAGATTGAGAGTGTGGTCGGAGAGTTTCTGGATCTTTTTGGTGCGGTGGGTCTTGCAAAACTTTGCCCCCACCGCATGGACAGTTTCCACGAGCCTCTCGTTCATATCGTCCACTGTAACGCAATCTTCCAGGCACTGAAAACGATTTTGCAATTCGAGCTGGAAGCTTTCTGGGTTTTGGATAAGGGCAGGAGATGGACGGAGCGTGGACTTCACCAGACGTGACCTCTCCAGCTTTACGTTCAGGTTCAATGTGCCTCTTACCATTCGGTGATCACTGCCGGTTTTCACCCTAGCGATCACACAGACATCATTGAACAGCTGTCGTTCGGTCGTCATGATGAAGTCGATCTCGTTTTTGGAGGAACCGTCCGGGCTCATCCAAGTCCACTTTCTGTGGGGCCGCTTTTGAAAGAAGGAGTTCATCATAAAGAGTCCCTCCTTCTCCATAAAGTCGGCCAGCTGTTGGCCCCTTTGGTTCCGTTGCCCTATTTCAAATTGCCCCACTACCAGCTCATCGTCTTTTTTCATGCCCAGCTTCGCGTTAAAGTCTCCCATCAACACCGTGTAGTGAGTTTTGGAAGAATGTATGGCTTTTGAGATATCCTCATACATTACCTCCACCTCATCATCCGGGTGTGCCGAGGTAGGTGCGTATACCTGTATGACCTTCAGCGAATACCGTTTGGTTATTCTGAGTATAAGGTACGCAACCCTAGTCGACACACTCCCGATCTTGACAACGTTGTTAATGAGAGACTTGTGGACGATAAACCCGACACCTCCTTGGGACAGATGGTCGCCCTCCCGGTGGTAGAACAAGTTACCGGATTCAAGGATTACCGTGTCCTCCCCCTGTCTTCGGACTTCAGATAATCCTATAATATCCCAACGTAACTTGCTCACCTCCTCTTCCAGCTCCAAGATCTTCTCGTCGGTCCTCAGCGTGCGTGCGTTGAATGTTGCCAGGTCCAGTCGTCGGTGATGGTAGCAAGATCTCCTCCTCCGGAGATTCTTCGCACCCCCTGCCCCGCCGTTACCATGACCGCTACCGTAGCCAGGACTAGCGGGGCCGCCGGAGACTAGGGGCCGTTGTGCCCATCTTTAGGAAGATTTAGTTTTGGCACCGAACTTCGACGTAACATAGACGAAATGTCTTGACGTATGGCCTACTAAATTTTCTTTACCGATATTGTTTTATACAGACAATTCTCGTCACTTCGTATAATTTAATCGTACAGGATTCTTCGCGGTAGTATTACGAAATTCATTACTTTTGATAATAATTTTAATGTATGTTTTGACAGATTAAAGAGCGCGCGTAATCTATGATCTTCGTCTGCGGTCAACAGTCGCGTTACAGCCGTTCATGCGTTGATATTGGTGTCTGACATTCTTTTTGGTTGTTAATTTTGATATTTTTCTGTATGTTTATTTATGCCTATCATTATATTCAGCTGTTTCACGCTTATTGAAAGTTTCGATGCAATTATTAAAATCAAATGCTGTTAAAACTTTCCTTAATTCGCTGGATAAATTGTCTATGGTGTTTATGGTATGCAGATCGGTACGTTTTTAATGAATAACTTAACAAATTTTTACATACATGGTTCAGGCTCTTACCGCTTCCTGGAATATCATTTTAGCTCGTATTTTGATACACGTACTAATGAAATCATGGTCTCTCATCTCTACGAGAAATTTAATGATGTTATAAATCTTGCGCGCGTGGTCTTGAGATCTTCTAGCCAGCGAATTTTATTTATTAGTTCTAGTACGTACTGTTTCCATTCGCGTAAATATAAGAAATCATTGTAGTAATATTTTATTTTAGTTCTTAATTAATATTCGTATTTGTATAGAAACGACATAATAGTCTCCGTTTTTGTACAATAAAGGCGTGTATAAAATTTCAGTCAACCGTTGGGACATAATTTGTTGTATGCAAAAATAAAGTTAGTATGAAAAACAACGATCTTTACTGAAAATGATGTAACATAAAGCTGTTAACTTCTTTTTTGTCCGTCTTTATAATAAATACTTCAGTTAAATTTTACTGTGTTAAATGTCACTACGTTGAAATTTTTATGTAAGAAAGAAAGTTTTTTTTTCATGCTCTATGTTGTGTTTAGGCAATGCCACGAGATTGCTTTCATTTCGACAAAGAAATGGTAGAGTAGCCATAATGCTATTGTTTGATACAAGCAAAATAATAAAATCTTTTATACGAGTATACATTTGTCACTACTGTTTCTACAATAAAATAATTTAAGATGATAGGTTATGAGATGTTATAAAAAGTCTATCAATTTATCCGGGCTGTGTAAATATCTAGCACGATTATTAATTATTAATTACGAAAATTAATATATAGCCGTGTGGTAGCAGTGTTAAAGAATTTTCCCCATTTCATCCCATGGGTGTCGTAAAATGTTTGTATGTATAATGAATGCATTATGGCAGACCGAAATTTTTCAAGCCGGCAACGGCAGCGGTTTCTAAGGTGAGATGTGTATGGGATATCGATCGTAACTCTGTTTGCAATGTGTGGCGATTACGGAAAATTGTCCAAACCTGAGACATTCCTATGCCTGAGGTACTGTAACGTATAATAACGTAAAATAAGAATGTTAATGAAACTAATTTCTTTTACCACTATAATCAATCTGAAGGGTATATACTGTTTTAACGCGCTAATCTCAAGAAATACTAATACGATTCGAAAAATTCTTCAGCATTAGATAGCACGTTTATTGAGGAATATTATAGGCTAAGAAGCTTCATGCTTCGGCCTTAGGAATAATCATATGATACCGCATCTAGCACTCGGACCACGCTTACTCGCTGGCAGCAGCTGTGCGGACATGCGAGTACACTGGGCTGCGCCTTGTTAGATTAAAAATTAAGGATCCTAATGGGCCGAGAAGGACTTAACTGTGAATGCTTATGCCATGAAGATACCATGCCGGAAGGAATCATGTGAGCGGCTTATTGTATGCAGGGCACGTCTAGTATTTCCATAAAGGCCTAGTCTGTCGCGACATGGATCTTTTTGGCAATTTGACTGACCGATCTCCTCTAGAGTAAATTTCACAAATCTTAGATTCTCATGTAATACTCGTCAGACATTTTACTGGCCAAAGAAGAAAAAAAGCTTTATTTAAGCTAATATAATATAATCGTGATTATGATTTTTTTTTTAAAGAGGGGGGATTACAAGTTTTCGTATTCGATTTATCCCCATAGTCAATCCGCTGCAGTGGACCGTAACTGTCTAAAATTAATAAGTAATCCTTTAAGGATTTTTTTACCTCTTTATAGAGTCACAAACGGTTGCTGTATGATCAAGATCTGAAAATCAATAAGCAGAATTTTTACCGTATATTACATTGTGTTAATTACGAGAGCAAATTAAAAGACAACCTTTTTACTAATAATTAATAATACCTTTTATTTGTTCCAGTTATAATAAAGAACGTATAAAATGTTCAGTATTGCTAACGAGACACAACAAATCAAGTTAATGGATATAGCTGCCTTCTGGAATCTGCCTCCGAATTTATTAAGTCAATATGTCGCTGTCCAAACTAGAAAAATAATTACAATTTTAGGATACATTTTCACTGTACATTCGCCTAGAACTCAAAATGATTCGCAAAACTAATATATACTGTAATTTACAATCTATAAAACTACAAAATGTAAAGTAAGTTGAGCATAGGCCTCCTCTAATCTTGTAAGGGTTTTGGAGTCGGGGAGATTGCGCCATACTGTTGCCTTGAACAGCTATAATATGTAATATGTTGGTTTGTGTGCGTAGGTGCGCGCGTGTTTTTGTGTGTTTGTGTGTGCGTTTTTAATAATTAACAAGCCTATTCATTTTTTGTTAGTAAAGCAAAGGGAAGTAAAATTATTTCTCAGGTTTTTTTACTACCAAGGACGACGAGAACAATCGATCAAAAATTGCTATTAACTATTTTAGTAGTACTGAGAGCAGGGATGAAGTTGAAATTGCTCGTGTATTATGAAATATTTAAATAATTTTCCGTCACCCTGATTCATCTTCTGGGTGTCATTAAAATTAGCTAAGGGAAATCTATATCCAGAAGTTAAATCGTTTCTTTTTTTAGAAGAAAGACTTTGTCACTGGAAAAATTCTGAATCAATCCAAGTGTCCAAGTAATAATTTGAAAAAAAAAAAGAAACAAAACGAATGGCATAACACTCAGTATGATACTAAGTGTGTACCTGAGTATGTACACAGTGCATACTCCGTATGTACTGAGTATTTGATATTAATCTGACAAATGAAAATTCAATGTGAGATTAGATATTAACAAATAAATTAAAATAATTAAACGCGTTAAAATATTGTAAACGCCCCCCCCCCCCCCCACCTCCGTATCACGTTATTAAGCTTATTTTTTTCTTTAACGCTCAAAGATATTTTTTATATCTAACTTTAAGCTGATCTCGAGATTAATTACGTTTTACTGTTACCTGAGACGTTAAATTTCGCATACTATTTCAGCTTTGAATTCATTTAAAGTGTCTTGCCATGAGCAGATCTTACATGGCAGTAAAACGTACGGAACATTGACGGAAACAATTTCAAGAGGAGTACCTTACATAAATATAGTAAAAATAAATAAACAGAGAAATAAAAACCCAAGTTAAATTCAAAAGACTGAGATTTATTTGAGATTGTTGCTGCAAATTTTAATTAAAAATATGGAAATTAATGCCATTGCCTTAAAGTATTATCCTAAGTTTCGTTTCCAAGATTCAACATTTTGCTGGGATTAAAAAAATCAAAGAATTCATAAAATTAATGTTTTGGCCTGTTTCATCGTTTAATTTTGTTTTTGTAAAAAACAAAAATAATTCACTTGAGAGACTTTAGGAAACTGCACTAAAAAGGATGCTCTTTTGGTTTATATTTTCTCAGTTAACTTCTTCAATATTAACAGGGCCATATTGGGAGATGAGTTTTCACACTCGGTGTACGGAATGTCATTAGTTTGTATTGGGCGACGACGATTGTTCAAAAGTGGTGAAGAAAGAAAAAAACGCAGATGGCTAGGTGTAGGTACGCATCATCGTGAAATAATGATATTCCTTTGGCACTACAAATCTAGCTGTACATTCATCTGTATATGCCAACCACATAATATGCCTGAAGAATTAGTGCAAAATACAAAAAAAAAAACATTCGATTCTCGTACCCCTGCACGATGTTTCATCATTTATATGCTCCTCATCACAATTGTCCATGATGGGCCGTTACACGATAGCCACCTTCGGAAAATCGGTAGTCGTTGTGTAGTTATCCAGATTTTTTATGGTAAAATGTGTGTGATACATATGTACTATATATAATAGAACTGTAGGAGAGTCAATTCTTTACATTAAAAATATTTTAGGAAAAATACGCCGGGGAGTTATCTAGACCAGTGGAAGCCAAAAATACCCTTTTTTGTAATTTTTGTCCATCTGTCCCTTGTACACGTAAAAACGATCGAACGGATTTTTAAGCAATTTGGTATAGTTATTTGCTCCGGAGCAACATTCAGACAATTATGTTTTACATATTTCACGATTTTGTGGCTTGGTTTACTCTGTTTAATTTTGGGATTCGGCTGTAGATTTTGATTGTCATTCATTCATATTTTTGGTTCGATTAATATATCAATAATTCAAAGCTGAACGTGGCACGGTGCCATATATAATGACCATAGGTGCAACAATACACTCGACATGTAAGGAAAATAAAAGTTAAATTAAACGGGATAAAATCCGTTAATTAAAATTAAGTATCGCTAAAATAATTTTAATAATAATTTTCTGTACAATAAATATATATATATAACGTTTAGAACACCTATGCAGTTTGATCAAAATCTGATTTTTTTTTCATAAAAATTACAATCTAAAATTTTTCATCCAACAAACCTGCGGTGGCACAAACTCGTCGCAGGTGTGGAAGACGAGTGCGACTCAGTACCAACATAAAAGTAATAATATAGATGGTATCTAAGATGTAAAAGCTGTATTATGATAGACTTGAGAGTTGATAGGAGTCCGCGGTAAACACCGAATCGAACCGATGTGTTATTGAATTAATATCATCTTAGTGCCGATGTTGTAACGAGTCTGTTGTAGTAATACGACCTTCTCGTGGACATCGTGCACTCCTGTCGCTTGTGGTCGAGGTTTTGCTGGTGTGGATGTCTTGGTTGGTTATTATATGGAGGCTCTTGTGGTGGCGTTTACCCGGCGGTCGATAGTCGTATAATGCAAGTTGCGTTCTGCTGTATTTGCGCGGCTTTGCGGCGGTTGCTTGGACATTTTGACAGCCACAATGGTTCCATTTTTTTATTTGATAAAGTGATAAAACCGGCAAAACGTTCACCTGATGGTAAGTGCAACGTCTGCCCATAACAAATGCAGTGTCACCCAGAACATATATGTGTGACACCTCACTGTGCCCATCATCCTGAGACATCAGTTCTTAAGTCTCAAATGCCCAGTGATTACGCTATCTCACAGTGCCCTTCAAACCGAAACACGCGGGGGCTTTATGTGTTGGGCCTGACTGCCCGTGATTATTCGACATGTGCCTAAACAGTGTAGTTGTAAGACGTCAACACGCATTGACATTCGATACTTCGGTCGATGTTTGTGCTTACGCACTATCAATATCAGTTTTGCTGTGAAAAACGGCCCTCAACATCGCACGTTATTATATACATATATATATATTCATATATATATATATATATATATATATATATATATATATATATGTATATAATAACTAGACAATTAGATGTTGCCATAAATCCATAAAAAGAGTTACCGGAAAGAAGACAAATAAATACATAATACCCAGTGTTATCAATGAAATTCATCCTAAAATTACGATGGAAATAAATAAAAAAAAACTGGTAGAACTTATATAAATAAACGTTAGGTATTTACTCTTAATATATTCCTGCATACAAGTCCAAGTACGTTAATCATTACGCCATAAAAATAGGCATATGAGGTAAAAGAAATGAAAATCTTATTGGCGTTTTTTTTAATAGAATTGTAGTTTGAGGACCTCTTGGAAAGATCATGGCTCAGTAGAGACAATAATCTCGTAGAAAATATTTCTACTAAGAAACCATGAAGAAGAAGTGACTTTGGAGACAAAAGCTAGAAGCTGAATCCTGAATATTATATTTTATTGAAACATACGAGTAGTAATTATTATTTTAAAGTATGTAATTATTCATCATCATCATCATCATCATTTCAGCCTACCATAGTCCACTGCTGAACATAGGCCTCCCCCATAGATTGCCACAAAACACGGTCCTGAGCCACCTGCATCCATCGACTTCCTGCAAAACCGTGAAGGTCGTCGCTCCATCTAGTGGGGGGTCGCCCTACACTGCGTTTGCCGGTACGAGGTTGCCACTCGAGAACCTTTCTTCCCCAACGGTTATCGGTTCTCCGAGCTATATGGCCGGCCCATGGCCACTTCAGCTTGCTAATCCTTAGGGCTATGTCGGTTACTCTAGTTCTGCTGCGGATAACATCATTACGGATTTTATCTCGCAGAGAAACTCCGAGCATAGCCCTTTCCATAGCTCGCTGAGCGATTCTGAGCTTCCTCTTGCGGCCTGCAGTGAAGGACCACGTCTCGGTTCCATATGTCATCACTGGCAACACGCACTGGTTGTACACTTTCGTTTTGAGTGATTGAGGTATACTCGACGAGAAGATGTGACGCAGTTTCCCGAACGCTGCCCAGCCGAGCTGGATCCGTCGATTGACCTCTTGGTCGAAGTTGGACCTACCTAGTCGGACAATCTGTCCTAGGTATACATATTCGTCAACAACTTCGATCGTAGTGTTCCCAACAATAACCGGTATAGGTGTGACATGGACGTTAGACATGATCTTCGTCTTGTCCATGTTCATCTTAAGACCTACCCGTTGGGAGACACTATTGAGGTCATTGAGCATAGCGCCAAGGTTTTCCAGCGATTCTGCCATTATGACTATGTCGTCGGCAAATCGAAGGTGAGTGATGTATTCGCCATTGATGTTGATACCGTATCCTTTCCAGTCCAGTAGCTTGAAAACATTTTCCAATGCAGCGGTGAAGAGTTTCGGGGATATTACATCACCCTGTCTTACACCTTTCTGCAATTGGATCGGTTTCGTACTCTTGTTCTGTACTCGGATGGCCATCGTAGCATTGGTATACAAGCACTGCAACACATCGATATACCGACAGTCAATTCGGCACCGCTGAAGCGACTCTAGCACCGCCCAAATTTCGACGGAATCGAAGGCTTTATCATAGTCCACATACGCCAGACATAGCGGAAGGTTGTACTCATCGGTCTTTTGTACAATCTGGCGAAGGGTATGTATGTGGTCTATGGTACTATAGCCTTTTCGGAATCCGGCTTGTTCGGGAGGCTGGAAGTCATCAAGTCTGCTTGCGAGACGATTCGTTATGACTCTCGAAAACAGCACGTAGACGCGGCTTAGAAGCGATATCGGTCTATAGTTCTTCAAGAGGGCGTTATCGCCCTTCTTGAAGAACAGGACAACCACGCTTCTACTCCACGCTTCCGGCGGAGCGCCGCCTCGGATGACGGAATTAAAGAGCCTCTGAAGGACTACTAGTATCGGTTTTCCACCCGCTTTCAGAAGCTCTGCTGTGATTCCATCCTCACCCGGCGCTTTGCCATTCTTAAGCTGTTTGAGAGCCATACTAATCTCGCTCAGACTGACGTCCGGGATATCATCGGAATAGTGTCGGACGAGATTTGCTCTTGGGTCGTTACTCACACTAGTGTGTGGCTCCAACGACGATGTGTACAGCTGTCCATAAAATCTCTCGATCTCACTCAAAATCTCTGCTCCAGCGGAAATGACGCCACCGCTTTCGGTCCTCAACTTAGTCAGTTGGCTCTTTCCGGCAGACAGATCCCTGGCAAAAACCTTGGAGCCTTAGTTTCGCTCTATCGCTTCCTCAATACGAGCTGTATTGAAGTTGCGAAGGTCTCGCCGCATACATTTGGAGATATGTCTGTTCAGTTGCCGATATGCTGACGCATCAGTTGAGGATTGCAGCCTCATTTCTCGCCTAGCCTCCATGAGATTGAGAGTGTGGTCGGAGAGTTTCTGGATCTTTTTGGTGCGGTGGGTCTTGCAAAACTTTGCCCCCACCGCATGGACAGTTTCCACGAGCCTCTCGTTCATATCGTCCACTGTAACGCAATCTTCCAGGCACTGAAAACGATTTTGCAATTCGAGCTGGAAGCTTTCTGGGTTTTGGATAAGGGCAGGAGATGGACGGAGCGTGGACTTCACCAGACGTGACCTCTCCGGTGATCACTGCCGGTTTTCACCCTAGCGATCACACAGACATCATTGAACAGCTGTCGTTCGGTCGTCATGATGAAGTCGATCTCGTTTTTGGAGGAACCGTCCGGGCTCATCCAAGTCCACTTTCTGTGGGGCCGCTTTTGAAAGAAGGAGTTCATCATAAAGAGTCCCTCCTTCTCCATAAAGTCGGCCAGCTGTTGGCCCCTTTGGTTCCGTTGCCCTATTTCAAATTGCCCCACTACCAGCTCATCGTCTTTTTTCATGCCCAGCTTCGCGTTAAAGTCTCCCATCAACACCGTGTAGTGAGTTTTGGAAGAATGTATGGCTTTTGAGATATCCTCATACATTACCTCCACCTCATCATCCGGGTGTGCCGAGGTAGGTGCGTATACCTGTATGACCTTCAGCGAATACCGTTTGGTTATTCTGAGTATAAGGTACGCAACCCTAGTCGACACACTCCCGATCTTGACAACGTTGTTAATGAGAGACTTGTGGACGATAAACCCGACACCTCCTTGGGACAGATGGTCGCCCTCCCGGTGGTAGAACAAGTTACCGGATTCAAGGATTACCGTGTCCTCCCCCTGTCTTCGGACTTCAGATAATCCTATAATATCCCAACGTAACTTGCTCACCTCCTCTTCCAGCTCCAAGATCTTCTCGTCGGTCCTCAGCGTGCGTGCGTTGAATGTTGCCAGGTCCAGTCGTCGGTGATGGTAGCAAGATCTCCTCCTCCGGAGATTCTTCGCACCCCCTGCCCCGCCGTTACCATGACCGCTACCGTAGCCAGGACTAGCGGGGCCGCCGGAGACTAGGGGCCGTTGTGCCCATCTTTAGGAAGATTTAGTTTTGGCACCGAACTTCGACGTAACATAGACGAAATGTCTTGACGTATGGCCTACTAAATTTTCTTTACCGATATTGTTTTATACAGACAATTCTCGTCACTTCGTATAATTTAATCGTACAGGATTCTTCGCGGTAGTATTACGAAATTCATTACTTTTGATAATAATTTTAATGTATGTTTTGACAGATTAAAGAGCGCGCGTAATCTATGATCTTCGTCTGCGGTCAACAGTCGCGTTACAGCCGTTCATGCGTTGATATTGGTGTCTGACATTCTTTTTGGTTGTTAATTTTGATATTTTTCTGTATGTTTATTTATGCCTATCATTATATTCAGCTGTTTCACGCTTATTGAAAGTTTCGATGCAATTATTAAAATCAAATGCTGTTAAAACTTTCCTTAATTCGCTGGATAAATTGTCTATGGTGTTTATGGTATGCAGATCGGTACGTTTTTAATGAATAACTTAACAAATTTTTACATACATGGTTCAGGCTCTTACCGCTTCCTGGAATATCATTTTAGCTCGTATTTTGATACACGTACTAATGAAATCATGGTCTCTCATCTCTACGAGAAATTTAATGATGTTATAAATCTTGCGCGCGTGGTCTTGAGATCTTCTAGCCAGCGAATTTTATTTATTAGTTCTAGTACGTACTGTTTCCATTCGCGTAAATATAAGAAATCATTGTAGTAATATTTTATTTTAGTTCTTAATTAATATTCGTATTTGTATAGAAACGACATAATAGTCTCCGTTTTTGTACAATAAAGGCGTGTATAAAATTTCAGTCAACCGTTGGGACATAATTTGTTGTATGCAAAAATAAAGTTAGTATGAAAAACAACGATCTTTACTGAAAATGATGTAACATAAAGCTGTTAACTTCTTTTTTGTCCGTCTTTATAATAAATACTTCAGTTAAATTTTACTGTGTTAAATGTCACTACGTTGAAATTTTTATGTAAGAAAGAAAGTTTTTTTTTCATGCTCTATGTTGTGTTTAGGCAATGCCACGAGATTGCTTTCATTTCGACAAAGAAATGGTAGAGTAGCCATAATGCTATTGTTTGATACAAGCAAAATAATAAAATCTTTTATACGAGTATACATTTGTCACTACTGTTTCTACAATAAAATAATTTAAGATGATAGGTTATGAGATGTTATAAAAAGTCTATCAATTTATCCGGGCTGTGTAAATATCTAGCACGATTATTAATTATTAATTACGAAAATTAATATATAGCCGTGTGGTAGCAGTGTTAAAGAATTTTCCCCATTTCATCCCATGGGTGTCGTAAAATGTTTGTATGTATAATGAATGCATTATGGCAGACCGAAATTTTTCAAGCCGGCAACGGCAGCGGTTTCTAAGGTGAGATGTGTATGGGATATCGATCGTAACTCTGTTTGCAATGTGTGGCGATTACGGAAAATTGTCCAAACCTGAGACATTCCTATGCCTGAGGTACTGTAACGTATAATAACGTAAAATAAGAATGTTAATGAAACTAATTTCTTTACCACTATAATCAATCTGAAGGGTATATACTGTTTTAACGCGCTAATCTCAAGAAATACTAATACGATTCGAAAAATTCTTCAGCATTAGATAGCACGTTTATTGAGGAATATTATAGGCTAAGAAGCTTCATGCTTCGGCCTTAGGAATAATCATATGATACCGCATCTAGCACTCGGACCACGCTTACTCGCTGGCAGCAGCTGTGCGGACATGCGAGTACACTGGGCTGCGCCTTGTTAGATTAAAAATTAAGGATCCTAATGGGCCGAGAAGGACTTAACTGTGAATGCTTATGCCATGAAGATACCATGCCGGAAGGAATCATGTGAGCGGCTTATTGTATGCAGGGCACGTCTAGTATTTCCATAAAGGCCTAGTCTGTCGCGACATGGATCTTTTTGGCAATTTGACTGACCGATCTCCTCTAGAGTAAATTTCACAAATCTTAGATTCTCATGTAATACTCGTCAGACATTTTACTGGCCAAAGAAGAAAAAAAGCTTTATTTAAGCTAATATAATATAATCGTGATTATGATTTTTTTTTTAAAGAGGGGGGATTACAAGTTTTCGTATTCGATTTATCCCCATAGTCAATCCGCTGCAGTGGACCGTAACTGTCTAAAATTAATAAGTAATCCTTTAAGGATTTTTTTACCTCTTTATAGAGTCACAAACGGTTGCTGTATGATCAAGATCTGAAAATCAATAAGCAGAATTTTTACCGTATATTACATTGTGTTAATTACGAGAGCAAATTAAAAGACAACCTTTTTACTAATAATTAATAATACCTTTTATTTGTTCCAGTTATAATAAAGAACGTATAAAATGTTCAGTATTGCTAACGAGACACAACAAATCAAGTTAATGGATATAGCTGCCTTCTGGAATCTGCCTCCGAATTTATTAAGTCAATATGTCGCTGTCCAAACTAGAAAAATAATTACAATTTTAGGATACATTTTCACTGTACATTCGCCTAGAACTCAAAATGATTCGCAAAACTAATATATACTGTAATTTACAATCTATAAAACTACAAAATGTAAAGTAAGTTGAGCATAGGCCTCCTCTAATCTTGTAAGGGTTTTGGAGTCGGGGAGATTGCGCCATACTGTTGCCTTGAACAGCTATAATATGTAATATGTTGGTTTGTGTGCGTAGGTGCGCGCGTGTTTTTGTGTGTTTGTGTGTGCGTTTTTAATAATTAACAAGCCTATTCATTTTTTGTTAGTAAAGCAAAGGGAAGTAAAATTATTTCTCAGGTTTTTTTACTACCAAGGACGACGAGAACAATCGATCAAAAATTGCTATTAACTATTTTAGTAGTACTGAGAGCAGGGATGAAGTTGAAATTGCTCGTGTATTATGAAATATTTAAATAATTTTCCGTCACCCTGATTCATCTTCTGGGTGTCATTAAAATTAGCTAAGGGAAATCTATATCCAGAAGTTAAATCGTTTCTTTTTTTAGAAGAAAGACTTTGTCACTGGAAAAATTCTGAATCAATCCAAGTGTCCAAGTAATAATTTGAAAAAAAAAAAGAAACAAAACGAATGGCATAACACTCAGTATGATACTAAGTGTGTACCTGAGTATGTACACAGTGCATACTCCGTATGTACTGAGTATTTGATATTAATCTGACAAATGAAAATTCAATGTGAGATTAGATATTAACAAATAAATTAAAATAATTAAACGCGTTAAAATATTGTAAACGCCCCCCCCCCCCCCCACCTCCGTATCACGTTATTAAGCTTATTTTTTTCTTTAACGCTCAAAGATATTTTTTATATCTAACTTTAAGCTGATCTCGAGATTAATTACGTTTTACTGTTACCTGAGACGTTAAATTTCGCATACTATTTCAGCTTTGAATTCATTTAAAGTGTCTTGCCATGAGCAGATCTTACATGGCAGTAAAACGTACGGAACATTGACGGAAACAATTTCAAGAGGAGTACCTTACATAAATATAGTAAAAATAAATAAACAGAGAAATAAAAACCCAAGTTAAATTCAAAAGACTGAGATTTATTTGAGATTGTTGCTGCAAATTTTAATTAAAAATATGGAAATTAATGCCATTGCCTTAAAGTATTATCCTAAGTTTCGTTTCCAAGATTCAACATTTTGCTGGGATTAAAAAAATCAAAGAATTCATAAAATTAATGTTTTGGCCTGTTTCATCGTTTAATTTTGTTTTTGTAAAAAACAAAAATAATTCACTTGAGAGACTTTAGGAAACTGCACTAAAAAGGATGCTCTTTTGGTTTATATTTTCTCAGTTAACTTCTTCAATATTAACAGGGCCATATTGGGAGATGAGTTTTCACACTCGGTGTACGGAATGTCATTAGTTTGTATTGGGCGACGACGATTGTTCAAAAGTGGTGAAGAAAGAAAAAAACGCAGATGGCTAGGTGTAGGTACGCATCATCGTGAAATAATGATATTCCTTTGGCACTACAAATCTAGCTGTACATTCATCTGTATATGCCAACCACATAATATGCCTGAAGAATTAGTGCAAAATACAAAAAAAAAAACATTCGATTCTCGTACCCCTGCACGATGTTTCATCATTTATATGCTCCTCATCACAATTGTCCATGATGGGCCGTTACACGATAGCCACCTTCGGAAAATCGGTAGTCGTTGTGTAGTTATCCAGATTTTTTATGGTAAAATGTGTGTGATACATATGTACTATATATAATAGAACTGTAGGAGAGTCAATTCTTTACATTAAAAATATTTTAGGAAAAATACGCCGGGGAGTTATCTAGACCAGTGGAAGCCAAAAATACCCTTTTTTGTAATTTTTGTCCATCTGTCCCTTGTACACGTAAAAAACGATCGAACGGATTTTTAAGCAATTTGGTATAGTTATTTGCTCCGGAGCAACATTCAGACAATTATGTTTTACATATTTCACGATTTTGTGGCTTGGTTTACTCTGTTTAATTTTGGGATTCGGCTGTAGATTTTGATTGTCATTCATTCATATTTTTGGTTCGATTAATATATCAATAATTCAAAGCTGAACGTGGCACGGTGCCATATATAATGACCATAGGTGCAACAATACACTCGACATGTAAGGAAAATAAAAGTTAAATTAAACGGGATAAAATCCGTTAATTAAAATTAAGTATCGCTAAAATAATTTTAATAATAATTTTCTGTACAATAAATATATATATATAACGTTTAGAACACCTATGCAGTTTGATCAAAATCTGATTTTTTTTTCATAAAAATTACAATCTAAAATTTTTCATCCAACAAACCTGCGGTGGCACAAACTCGTCGCAGGTGTGGAAGACGAGTGCGACTCAGTACCAACATAAAAGTAATAATATAGATGGTATCTAAGATGTAAAAGCTGTATTATGATAGACTTGAGAGTTGATAGGAGTCCGCGGTAAACACCGAATCGAACCGATGTGTTATTGAATTAATATCATCTTAGTGCCGATGTTGTAACGAGTCTGTTGTAGTAATACGACCTTCTCGTGGACATCGTGCACTCCTGTCGCTTGTGGTCGAGGTTTTGCTGGTGTGGATGTCTTGGTTGGTTATTATATGGAGGCTCTTGTGGTGGCGTTTACCCGGCGGTCGATAGTCGTATAATGCAAGTTGCGTTCTGCTGTATTTGCGCGGCTTTGCGGCGGTTGCTTGGACATTTTGACAGCCACAATGGTTCCATTTTTTTATTTGATAAAGTGATAAAACCGGCAAAACGTTCACCTGATGGTAAGTGCAACGTCTGCCCATAACAAATGCAGTGTCACCCAGAACATATATGTGTGACACCTCACTGTGCCCATCATCCTGAGACATCAGTTCTTAAGTCTCAAATGCCCAGTGATTACGCTATCTCACAGTGCCCTTCAAACCGAAACACGCGGGGGCTTTATGTGTTGGGCCTGACTGCCCGTGATTATTCGACATGTGCCTAAACAGTGTAGTTGTAAGACGTCAACACGCATTGACATTCGATACTTCGGTCGATGTTTGTGCTTACGCACTATCAATATCAGTTTTGCTGTGAAAAACGGCCCTCAACATCGCACGTTATTATATACATATATATATATTCATATATATATATATATATATATATATATATATATATATATATATGTATATAATAACTAGACAATTAGATGTTGCCATAAATCCATAAAAAGAGTTACCGGAAAGAAGACAAATAAATACATAATACCCAGTGTTATCAATGAAATTCATCCTAAAATTACGATGGAAATAAATAAAAAAAAACTGGTAGAACTTATATAAATAAACGTTAGGTATTTACTCTTAATATATTCCTGCATACAAGTCCAAGTACGTTAATCATTACGCCATAAAAATAGGCATATGAGGTAAAAGAAATGAAAATCTTATTGGCGTTTTTTTTAATAGAATTGTAGTTTGAGGACCTCTTGGAAAGATCATGGCTCAGTAGAGACAATAATCTCGTAGAAAATATTTCTACTAAGAAACCATGAAGAAGAAGTGACTTTGGAGACAAAAGCTAGAAGCTGAATCCTGAATATTATATTTTATTGAAACATACGAGTAGTAATTATTATTTTAAAGTATGTAATTATTCATCATCATCATCATCATCATTTCAGCCTACCATAGTCCACTGCTGAACATAGGCCTCCCCCATAGATTGCCACAAAACACGGTCCTGAGCCACCTGCATCCATCGACTTCCTGCAAAACCGTGAAGGTCGTCGCTCCATCTAGTGGGGGGTCGCCCTACACTGCGTTTGCCGGTACGAGGTTGCCACTCGAGAACCTTTCTTCCCCAACGGTTATCGGTTCTCCGAGCTATATGGCCGGCCCATGGCCACTTCAGCTTGCTAATCCTTAGGGCTATGTCGGTTACTCTAGTTCTGCTGCGGATAACATCATTACGGATTTTATCTCGCAGAGAAACTCCGAGCATAGCCCTTTCCATAGCTCGCTGAGCGATTCTGAGCTTCCTCTTGCGGCCTGCAGTGAAGGACCACGTCTCGGTTCCATATGTCATCACTGGCAACACGCACTGGTTGTACACTTTCGTTTTGAGTGATTGAGGTATACTCGACGAGAAGATGTGACGCAGTTTCCCGAACGCTGCCCAGCCGAGCTGGATCCGTCGATTGACCTCTTGGTCGAAGTTGGACCTACCTAGTCGGACAATCTGTCCTAGGTATACATATTCGTCAACAACTTCGATCGTAGTGTTCCCAACAATAACCGGTATAGGTGTGACATGGACGTTAGACATGATCTTCGTCTTGTCCATGTTCATCTTAAGACCTACCCGTTGGGAGACACTATTGAGGTCATTGAGCATAGCGCCAAGGTTTTCCAGCGATTCTGCCATTATGACTATGTCGTCGGCAAATCGAAGGTGAGTGATGTATTCGCCATTGATGTTGATACCGTATCCTTTCCAGTCCAGTAGCTTGAAAACATTTTCCAATGCAGCGGTGAAGAGTTTCGGGGATATTACATCACCCTGTCTTACACCTTTCTGCAATTGGATCGGTTTCGTACTCTTGTTCTGTACTCGGATGGCCATCGTAGCATTGGTATACAAGCACTGCAACACATCGATATACCGACAGTCAATTCGGCACCGCTGAAGCGACTCTAGCACCGCCCAAATTTCGACGGAATCGAAGGCTTTATCATAGTCCACATACGCCAGACATAGCGGAAGGTTGTACTCATCGGTCTTTTGTACAATCTGGCGAAGGGTATGTATGTGGTCTATGGTACTATAGCCTTTTCGGAATCCGGCTTGTTCGGGAGGCTGGAAGTCATCAAGTTCTGCTTGCGAGACGATTCGTTATGACTCTCGAAAACAGCACGTAGACGCGGCTTAGAAGCGATATCGGTCTATAGTTCTTCAAGAGGGCGTTATCGCCCTTCTTGAAGAACAGGACAACCACACTTCTACTCCACGCTTCCGGCGGAGCGCCGCCTCGGATGACGGAATTAAAGAGCCTCTGAAGGACTACTAGTATCGGTTTTCCACCCGCTTTCAGAAGCTCTGCTGTGATTCCATCCTCACCCGGCGCTTTGCCATTCTTAAGCTGTTTGAGAGCCATACTAATCTCGCTCAGACTGACGTCCGGGATATCATCGGAATAGTGTCGGACGAGATTTGCTCTTGGGTCGTTACTCACACTAGTGTGTGGCTCCAACGACGATGTGTACAGCTGTCCATAAAATCTCTCGATCTCACTCAAAATCTCTGCTCCAGCGGAAATGACGCCACCGCTTTCGGTCCTCAACTTAGTCAGTTTGGCTCTTTCCGGCAGACAGATCCCTGGCAAAAACCTTGGAGCCTTAGTTTCGCTCTATCGCTTCCTCAATACGAGCTGTATTGAAGTTGCGAAGGTCTCGCCGCATACATTTGGAGATATGTCTGTTCAGTTGCCGATATGCTGACGCATCAGTTGAGGATTGCAGCCTCATTTCTCGCCTAGCCTCCATGAGATTGAGAGTGTGGTCGGAGAGTTTCTGGATCTTTTTGGTGCGGTGGGTCTTGCAAAACTTTGCCCCCACCGCATGGACAGTTTCCACGAGCCTCTCGTTCATATCGTCCACTGTAACGCAATCTTCCAGGCATGAAAACGATTTTTGCAATTCGAGCTGGAAGCTTTCTGGTTTTGGATAAGGGCAGGAGATGGACGGAGCGTGGACTTCACCAGGACCGCTGACCTCTCCGGTGATCACTGCCGGTTTTCACCCTATCGATCACACAGACATCATTGAACAGCTGTCGTTCGGTCGTCATGATGAAGTCGATCTCGTTTTTGGAGGAACCGGTCCGGGCTCATCCAAGTCCACTTTCTGTGGGGCCGCTTTTGAAAGAAGGAGTTCATCATAAAGAGTCCCTCCTTCTCCATAAAGTCGGCCAGCTGTTGGCCCCTTTGGTTCCGTTGCCCTATTTCAAATTGCCCCCCTACCAGCTCCATCGTCTTTTTTCATGCCCAGCTTCGCGTTAAAGTCTCCATCAACACCGTGTAGTGAGTTTTGGAAGAATGTATGGCTTTTGAGATATCCTCATACATTACCTCCCACCTCATCATCCGGGTGTGCCGAGGTAGGTGCGTATACCTGTATGACCTTCAGCGAATACCGTTTGGTTATTCTGAGTATAAGGTACGGCAACCTAGTCGACACACTCCCGATCTTGACAACGTTGTTAATGAGAGACTTGTGGACGATAACCACCCGACACCTCCTTGGGACAGATGGTCGCCCTCCCGGTGGTAGAACAAGTTACCGGATTCCAAGGATTTACCGTGTCCTCCCCCTGTCCTTCGGACTTCAGATAATCCTATAATATCCCAACGTAACTTGCTCACCTCCTCTTCCAGCTCCAAGATCTTCTCGTCGGTCCTCAGCGTGCGTGCGTTGAATGTTGCCAGGTCCAGTCGTCGGTGATGGTAGCAAGATCTCCTCCTCCGGAGATTCTTCGCACCCCCTGCCCCGCCGTTACCATGACCGCTACCGTAGCCAGGACTAGCGGGGCCGCCGGAGACTAGGGGCCGTTGTGCCCATCTTTAGGAAGATTTAGTTTTGGCACCGAACTTCGACGTAACATAGACGAAATGTCTTGACGTATGGCCTACTAAATTTTCTTTACCGATATTGTTTTATACAGACAATTCTCGTCACTTCGTATAATTTAATCGTACAGGATTCTTCGCGGTAGTATTACGAAATTCATTACTTTTGATAATAATTTTAATGTATGTTTTGACAGATTAAAGAGCGCGCGTAATCTATGATCTTCGTCTGCGGTCAACAGTCGCGTTACAGCCGTTCATGCGTTGATATTGGTGTCTGACATTCTTTTTGGTTGTTAATTTTGATATTTTTCTGTATGTTTATTTATGCCTATCATTATATTCAGCTGTTTCACGCTTATTGAAAGTTTCGATGCAATTATTAAAATCAAATGCTGTTAAAACTTTCCTTAATTCGCTGGATAAATTGTCTATGGTGTTTATGGTATGCAGATCGGTACGTTTTTAATGAATAACTTAACAAATTTTTACATACATGGTTCAGGCTCTTACCGCTTCCTGGAATATCATTTTAGCTCGTATTTTGATACACGTACTAATGAAATCATGGTCTCTCATCTCTACGAGAAATTTAATGATGTTATAAATCTTGCGCGCGTGGTCTTGAGATCTTCTAGCCAGCGAATTTTATTTATTAGTTCTAGTACGTACTGTTTCCATTCGCGTAAATATAAGAAATCATTGTAGTAATATTTTATTTTAGTTCTTAATTAATATTCGTATTTGTATAGAAACGACATAATAGTCTCCGTTTTTGTACAATAAAGGCGTGTATAAAATTTCAGTCAACCGTTGGGACATAATTTGTTGTATGCAAAAATAAAGTTAGTATGAAAAACAACGATCTTTACTGAAAATGATGTAACATAAAGCTGTTAACTCTTTTTGTCCGTCTTTATAATAAATACTTCAGTTAAATTTTACTGTGTTAAATGTCACTACGTTGAAATTTTTATGTAAGAAAGAAGTTTTTTTTTCATGCTCTATGTTGTGTTTAGGCAATGCCACGAGATGCTGCTTCATTTCGACAAAGAAATGGTAGAGTAGCCATAATGCTATTGTTTGATACAAGCAAAATAATAAAATCTTTTAACGAGTATACATTTGTCACTACTGTTTCTACAATAAATAATTTAAGATGATAGGTTATGAGATGTTATAAAAAGTCTATCATTTATCCGGGCTGTGTAAATATCTAGCACGATTAAATTATTAATTACGAAAATTAATATATAGCCGTGTGGTAGCAGTGTTAAAGAATTTTCCCATTTCATCCCATGGGTGTCGTAAAATGTTTGTATGTATAATGAATGCATTATGGCAGACCGAAATTTTTCAAGCCGGCAACGGCAGCGGTTTCTAAGGTGAGATGTGTATGGGATATCGATCGTAACTCTGTTTGCAATGTGTGGCGATTACGGAAAATTGTCCAACCTGAGACATTCCTATGCCTGAGGTACTGTAACGTATAATAACGTAAAATAAGAATGTTTAATGAAACTAATTTCTTTTACCACTATAATCAATCTGAAGGGTTATATACTGTTTTTAACGCGCTAATCTCAAGAAATACTAATACGATTCGAAAAATTCTTCAGCATTAGATAGCACGTTTATTGAGGAATATTATAGGCTAAGAAGCTTCGCTTCGGCCTTAGGAATAATCATATGATACCGCATCTAGCACTCGGACCACGCTTACTCGCTGGCAGCAGCTGTGCGGACATGCGAGTACATGGGCTGCGCCTTGTTAGATTAAAAATTAAGGATCCTAATGGGCCGAGAAGGACTTAACTGTGAATGCTTAGCCATGAAGATACCATGCCGGAAGGAATCATGTGAGCGGCTTATTGTATGCAGGGCACGTCTAGTATTTCCATAAAGGCCTAGTCTGTCGCGACATGGATCTTTTTGGCAATTTGACTGACCGATCTCCTCTAGAGTAAATTTCACAAATCTTAGATTCTCATGTAATACTCGTCAGACATTTTACTGGCCAAGAAGAAAAAAAGCTTTATTTAAGCTAATATAATATAATCGTGATTATGATTTTTTTTTTAAAGAGGGGGGATTACAAGTTTTCGTATTCGTTTATCCCCATAGTCAATCCGCTGCAGGACCGTAACTGTCTAAAATTAATAAGTAATCCTTTAAGGATTTTTTTACCTCTTTATAGAGTCACAAACGGTTGCTGTATGATCAAGATCTGAAAATCAATAAGCAGAATTTTTACCGTATATTACATTGTGTTAATTACCGAGAGCAAATTAAAAGACAACCTTTTTACTAATAATTAATAATACCTTTTATTTGTTCCAGTTATAATAAAGAACGTATAAAATGTTCAGTATTGCTAACGAGACACAACAAATCAAGTTAATGGATATAGCTGCCTTCTGGAATCTGCCTCCGAATTTATTAAGTCAATATGTCGCTGTCCAAACTAGAAAAATAATTACAATTTTAGGATACATTTTCACTGTACATTCGCCTAGAACTCAAATGATTCGCAAAACTAATATATACTGTAATTTACAATCTATAAAACTAAAATGTAAAGTAAGTTGAGCATAGGCCTCCTCTAATCTTGTAAGGGTTTTGGAGTCGGGGAGATTGCGCCATACTGTTGCCTTGAACGCTATAATATGTAATATGTTGGTTTGTGTGCGTAGGTGCGCGCGTGTTTTTGTGTGTTGTGTGTGCGTTTTAATAATTAACAAGCCTATTCATTTTTTTGTTAGTAAAGCAAAGGGAAGTAAAATTATTTCTCAGGTTTTTTTACTAGGACGACGAGACAATCGATCAAACTTGCTATAACTATTTTAGTGTACTGAGAGCAGGGATGAAGTTGAAATTGCTCGTGTATTATGAATATTTAAATAATTTTCCGTCACCCTGATTCATCTTCGGGGTGTCATTAAAAGTAGCTAAGGGAAATCTATATCCAGAAGTTAAATCGTTTCTTTTTTTAGAAGGACTTGTCACTGGAAAAATTCTGAATCAATCCAAGTGTCCAAGTAATAATTTGAAAAAAAAAAGAACACGAATGGATAACACTCAGTATGATACTGTGTGTACCTGAGTCTGTACACAGTGCATACTCCGTATGTACTGAGTATTTGATATTAATCTGACAATGAAAATTCTGTGAGATTAGATATTAACAAATAAATTAAATAATTAAACGCGTTAAAATATTGTAAACGCCCCCCCCCCCCCCCACCTCCGTATCACGTTATTAAGCTTATTTTTTTCTTTAACGCTCAAGATATTTTTTATATCTAACTTAAGCTGATCTCGAGATTAATTACGTTTTACTGTTACCTGAGACGTTAAATTTCGCATACTATTTCAGCTTTGAATTCATTTAAAGTGTCTTGCCATGAGCAGATCTTACATGGCAGTAAAACGTACGGAACATTGACGGAAACAATTTCAAGAGGAGTACCTTACATAAATATAGTAAAAATAAATAAACAGAGAAATAAAAACCCAAGTTAAATTCAAAAGACTGAGATTTATTTGAGATTGTTGCTGCAAATTTTAATTAAAAATATGGAAATTAATGCCATTGCCTTAAGTATTATCCTAAGTTTCGTTTCCAAGATTCAACATTTTGCTGGATTAAAAAAATCAAAGAATTCATAAAATTAATGTTTTGGCCTGTTTCATCGTTTAATTTTGTTTTTGTAAAAAACAAAAATAATTCACTTGAGAGACTTTAGGAAACTGCACTAAAAAGGATGCTCTTTTGGTTTATATTTTCTCAGTTAACTTCTTCAATATTAACAGGGCCATATTGGGAGATGAGTTTTCACACTCGGTGTACGGAATGTCATTAGTTTGTATTGGGCGACGACGATTGTTCAAAAGTGGTGAAGAAAGAAAAAAACGCAGATGGCTAGGTGTAGGTACGCATCATCGTGAAATAATGATATTCCTTTGGCACTACAAATCTAGCTGTACATTCATTGTATATGCCAACCACATAATATGCCTGAAGAATTAGTGCAAATACAAAAAAAAAAACATTCGATTCTCGTACCCCTGCACGATGTTTCATCATTTATATGCTCCTCATCACAATTGTCCATGATGGGCCGTTACACGATAGCCACCTTCGGAAAATCGGTAGTCGTGTTGTGTAGTTATCCAGTTTTTTATGGTAAAATGTGTGTGATACATATGTACTATATATAATAGAACTGTAGGAGAGTCAATTCTTTACATTAAAAATATTTTAGGAAAAATACGCCGGGAGTTATCTAGACCAGTGGAAGCCAAAAATACCCTTTTTTGTAATTTTGTCCATCTGTCCCTTGTACACGTAAAAACGATCGAACGGATTTTTAAGCAATTTGGTATAGTTATTTGCTCCGGAGACATTCAGACAATTATGTTTTACATATTTCACGATTTTGTGGCTTTTTACTCTGTTTAATTTTGGGATTCGGCTGTAGATTTTGATTGTCATTCATTCATATTTTTGGTTCGTATTATATATCAATAATTCAAAGCTGAACGTGGCAGGTGCCATATATAATGACCATAGGTGCAACAATACACTCGACATGTAAGGAAAATAAAAGTTAAATTAAACGGGATAAAATCCGTTAATTAAAATTAAGTATCGCTAAAATAATTTAATAATATTTTTGTACAATAAATATATATATATAACGTTTAGAACACCTATGCAGTTTGATCAAAATCTGATTTTTTTTTCATAAAAATTACAATCTAAAATTTTTCATCCAACAAACCTGCGGTGGCACAAACTCGTCGCAGGTGGGAAGACGAGTGCGACTCAGTACCAACATAAAAGTAATAATATAGATGGTATCTAAGATGTAAAAGCTGTATTATGATAGACTTGAGAGTTGATAGGAGTCCGCGGTAAACACCGAATCGAACCGATGTGTTATTGAATTAATATCATCTTAGTGCCGATGTTGTTGTAACGAGTCTGTTGTAGTAATACGACCTTCTCGTGGACATCGTGCACTCCTGTCGCTTGTGGTCGAGGTTTTGCTGGTGTGGATGTCTTGGTTGGTTATTATATGGAGGCTCTTGTGGTGGCGTTTACCCGGCGGTCGTAGTCGTATAATGCAAGTTGCGTTGCGTATGTTTGCGCTTTGCGGCGGCGGCGGTTGCTTGGACATTTTGACAGCCACAATGGTTCCATTTTTTTATTTGATAAAGTGATAAAACCGGCAAAACGTTCACCTGATGGTAAGTGCAACGTCTGCCCATAACAAATGCAGTGTCACCCAGAACATATATGTGTGACACCTCACTGTGCCCATCATCCTGGACATCAGTTCTTAAGTCTCAAATGCCCAGTGATTACGCTATCTCACAGTGCCCTTCAAACCGAAACACGCGGGGGCTTTATGTGTTGGGCCTGACTGCCCGTGATTATTCGACATGTGCCTAAACAGTGTAGTTGTAAGACGTCAACACGCATTGACATTCGATACTTCGGTCGATGTTTGTGCTTACGCACTATCAATATCAGTTTTGCTGTGAAAAACGGCCCTCAACATCGCACGTTATTACATAATAATATTATATCATATATATATATATATATATATATATATATATATATATATGTATATAATAACTAGACAATTAGATGTTGCCATAAATCCATAAAAAGAGTTACCGGAAAGAAGACAAATAAATACATAATACCCAGTGTTATCAATGAAATTCATCCTAAATTACGATGGAAATAAATAAAAAAAAAACTGGTAGAACTTATATAAAAAACGTTAGGTATTTACTCTTAAATATTCCTGCATACAAGTCCAAGTACGTTAATCATTACGCCATAAAAATAGGCATATGAGTAAAAGAAATGAAAATCTTATTGGCGTTTTTTTAATAGAATTGTAGTTTGAGGACCTCTTGGAAAGATCATGGCTCAGTAGAGACAATAATCTCGTAGAAAATATTTCTACTAAGAAACCATGAAGAAGAAGTGACTTTGGAGACAAAAGCTAGAAGCTGAATCCTGAATATTATATTTTATTGAAACATACGAGTAGTAATTATTATTTTAAAGTATGTAATTATTCATCATCATCATCATCATCATTTCAGCCTACCATAGTCCACTGCTGAACATAGGCCTCCCCCATAGATTGCCACAAAACACGGTCCTGAGCCACCTGCATCCATCGACTTCCTGCAAAACCGTGAAGGTCGTCGCTCCATCTAGTGGGGGGTCGCCCTACACTGCGTTGCCGGTACGAGGTTGCCACTCGAGAACCTTTCTTCCCCAACGGTTATCGGTTCTCCGAGCTATATGGCCGGCCCATGGCCACTTCAGCTTGCTAATCCTTAGGGCTATGTCGGTTACTCTAGTTCTGCTGCGGATAACATCATTACGGATTTTATCTCGCAGAGAAACTCCGAGCATAGCCCTTTCCATAGCTCGCTGAGCGATTCTGAGCTTCCTCTTGCGGCCTGCGTGAAGGACCACGTCTCGGTTCCATATGTCATCACTGGCAACACGCACTGGTTGTACACTTTCGTTTTGAGTGATTGAGGTATACTCGACGAGAAGATGTGACGCAGTTTCCCGAACGCTGCCCAGCCGAGCTGGATCCGTCGATGACTCTTGGTCGAGTTGAGGCCTACCTAGTCGGACAATCTGTCCTAGGATACATATTCGTCAACAAACTTCGATCGTAGTGTTCCACACAATAACCGGTATAGGTGTGACATGGACGTTAGACATGATCGTCGTCTGTCCATGTTCATCTTAAGACCTACCCGTGGGAGACACTATTGAGGTCATTGAGCATAGCGCCAAGGTTTTCAGCGATTCTGCCATTATGACTATGTCGTCGGCAAATCGAAGGTGAGTGATGTATCGCCATTGATGATGTTGATACCGTATCCTTCCAGTCCAGTAGCTTGAAAACATTTTTCCAATGCAGCGGTGAAGAGTTCGGGGATATTACATCACCCTGTCTTACACCTTTCTGCAATTGGATCGGTTTCGTACTCTTGTTCTGTACTCGGGGCCATCGTAGCATTGGTATACAAGCACTGCACACATCGATACGACAGTCAATTCGGCACCGCTGAAGCGACTCTAGCACCGCCCAAATTTCGACGGAATCGAAGGCTTTATATAGTCCACATACGCCAGACATAGCGGAAGGTTGTACTCATCGGTCTTTTGTACAATCTGGCGAAGGGGTATGTATGTGGTCTATGGTACTATAGCCTTTTCGGAATCGGCTTGTTCGGGAGGCTGGAGTCATCAGTCTGTTGCGAGACGGTTCGTATGCATCTGAAAACTCTTGTCTCCTGGTCTGTTTCTCTCGAAAACAGCACGTAGACGCGGCTTAGAAGCGATATCGGTCTATAGTTCTTCAAGAGGGCGTTATCGCCCTTCTTGAAGAACAGGACAACCACGCTTCTACTCCACGCTTCCGGCGGAGCGCCGCCTCGGATGACGGAATTAAAGAGCCTCTGAAGGACTACTAGTATCGGTTTTCCACCCGCTTTCAGAAGCTCTGCTGTGATTCCATCCTCACCCGGCGCTTTGCCATTCTTAAGCTGTTTGAGAGCCATACTAATCTCGCTCAGACTGACGTCCGGGATATCATCGGAATAGTGTCGGACGAGATTTGCTCTTGGGTCGTTACTCACACTAGTGTGTGGCTCCAACGACGATGTGTACAGCTGTCCATAAAATCTCTCGATCTCACTCAAAATCTCTGCTCCAGCGGAAATGACGCCACCGCTTTCGGTCCTCAACTTAGTCAGTTGGCTCTTTCCGGCAGACAGATCCCTGGCAAAAACCTTGGAGCCTTAGTTTCGCTCTATCGCTTCCTCAATACGAGCTGTATTGAAGTTGCGAAGGTCTCGCCGCATACATTTGGAGATATGTCTGTTCAGTTGCCGATATGCTGACGCATCAGTTGAGGATTGCAGCCTCATTTCTCGCCTAGCCTCCATGAGATTGAGAGTGTGGTCGGAGAGTTTCTGGATCTTTTTGGTGCGGTGGGTCTTGCAAAACTTTGCCCCCACCGCATGGACAGTTTCCACGAGCCTCTCGTTCATATCGTCCACTGTAACGCAATCTTCCAGGCACTGAAAACGATTTTGCAATTCGAGCTGGAAGCTTTCTGGGTTTTGGATAAGGGCAGGAGATGGACGGAGCGTGGACTTCACCAGACGTGACCTCTCCGGTGATCACTGCCGGTTTTCACCCTAGCGACACAGACATCATTGAACAGCTGTCGTTCGGTCGTCATGATGAAGTCGATCTCGTTTTTGGAGGAACCGTCCGGGCTCATCCAAGTCCACTTTCTGTGGGGCCGCTTTTGAAAGAAGGAGTTCATCATAAAGAGTCCCTCCTTCTCCATAAAGTCGGCCAGCTGTTGGCCCCTTTGGTTCCGTTGCCCTATTTCAAATTGCCCCACTACCAGCTCATCGTCTTTTTTCATGCCCAGCTTCGCGTTAAAGTCTCCCATCAACACCGTGTAGTGAGTTTTGGAAGAATGTATGGCTTTTGAGATATCCTCATACATTACCTCCACCTCATCATCCGGGTGTGCCGAGGTAGGTGCGTATACCTGTATGACCTTCAGCGAATACCGTTTGGTTATTCTGAGTATAAGGTACGCAACCCTAGTCGACACACTCCCGATCTTGACAACGTTGTTAATGAGAGACTTGTGGACGATAAACCCGACACCTCCTTGGGACAGATGGTCGCCCTCCCGGTGGTAGAACAAGTTACCGGATTCAAGGATTACCGTGTCCTCCCCCTGTCTTCGGACTTCAGATAATCCTATAATATCCCAACGTAACTTGCTCACCTCCTCTTCCAGCTCCAAGATCTTCTCGTCGGTCCTCAGCGTGCGTGCGTGCGTTGAATGTTGCCAGGTCCAGTCGTCGTGTGATGGTAGCAAGATCTCCTCCTCCGGAGATTCTTCGCACCCCCTGCCCCGCCGTTACCATGACCGCTACCGTAGCCAGGACTAGCGGGGCCGCCGGAGACTAGGGGCCGTTGTGCCCATCTTTAGGAAGATTTAGTTTTGGCACCGAACTTCGACGTAACATAGACGAAATGTCTTGACGTATGGCCTACTAAATTTTTTTTACCGATATTGTTTTATACAGACAATTCTCGTCACTTCGTATAATTTAATCGTACAGGATTCTTCGCGGTAGTATTACGAAATTCATTACTTTTGATAATAATTTTAATGTATGTTTTGACAGATTAAAGAGCGCGCGTAATCTATGATCTTCGTCTGCGGTCAACAGTCGCGTTACAGCCGTTCATGCGTTGATATTGGTGTCTGACATTCTTTTTGGTTGTTAATTTTGATATTTTTCTGTATGTTTATTTATGCCTATCATTATATTCAGCTGTTTCACGCTTATTGAAAGTTTCGATGCAATTATTAAAATCAAATGCTGTTAAAACTTTCCTTAATTCGCTGGATAAATTGTCTATGGTGTTTATGGTATGCAGATCGGTACGTTTTTAATGAATAACTTAACAAATTTTTACATACATGGTTCAGGCTCTTACCGCTTCCTGGAATATCATTTTAGCTCGTATTTTGATACACGTACTAATGAAATCATGGTCTCTCATCTCTACGAGAAATTTAATGATGTTATAAATCTTGCGCGCGTGGTCTTGAGATCTTCTAGCCAGCGAATTTTATTTATTAGTTCTAGTACGTACTGTTTCCATTCGCGTAAATATAAGAAATCATTGTAGTAATATTTTATTTTAGTTCTTAATTAATATTCGTATTTGTATAGAAACGACATAATAGTCTCCGTTTTTGTACAATAAAGGCGTGTATAAAATTTCAGTCAACCGTTGGGACATAATGTTGTATGCAAAAATAAAGTTAGTATGAAAAACAACGATCTTTACTGAAAATGATGTAACATAAAGCTGTTAACTTCTTTTTTGTCCGTCTTTATAATAAATACTTCAGTTAAATTTTACTGTGTTAAATGTCACTACGTTGAAATTTTTATGTAAGAAAGAAAGTTTTTTTTTCATGCTCTATGTTGTGTTTAGGCAATGCCACGAGATTGCTTTCATTTCGACAAAGAAATGGTAGAGTAGCCATAATGCTATTGTTTGATACAAGCAAAATAATAAAATCTTTTATACGAGTATACATTTGTCACTACTGTTTCTACAATAAAATAATTTAAGATGATAGGTTATGAGATGTTATAAAAAGTCTATCAATTTATCCGGGCTGTGTAAATATCTAGCACGATTATTAATTATTAATTACGAAAATTAATATATAGCCGTGTGGTAGCAGTGTTAAAGAATTTTCCCCATTTCATCCCATGGGTGTCGTAAAATGTTTGTATGTATAATGAATGCATTATGGCAGACCGAAATTTTTCAAGCCGGCAACGGCAGCGGTTTCTAAGGTGAGATGTGTATGGGATATCGATCGTAACTCTGTTTGCAATGTGTGGCGATTACGGAAAATTG